>VWZW01006801.1:266560-348991 GCA_013397115.1 Edolisoma coerulescens | reverse complement strand
TCCCTTTCCTTCCCCCGCCCCCCCCTCGCACACATTGGTCAGAGCAAAGAATGTTACCCAGACCAGATTGCTGTGTATATAACCAGAGGATGTGATGTCTTATGCCCAATTATGGGTCTTGTGTAAACCTTCCAAAATCTTCAGTAATTATATAATTAAAATGACTTCTCTGGTATACTGACATTTAAAAGAAAAACAACAACACAGAAAAAAAAAAGCAAAACAACAACAACAAAAAAGAACTTCTTCCTCTCAAAGATATGCAGTGAGGGTTTTCATCATCGATGTTCCATATGCAGAATATAGATTTTTTTTTCAGCCCCATGGTTTACTTTGCCTTTTAAACAGATGAAAATACAACTTCTAAAAGGCATCCAGAATGNAAAAAAAAAAAAAAGGCTTCATTGTCAGCTGAATGTCTTTTGTTTGAATATCTAGGATATCGCATTGAGAACAAGGTATTTTAACTACGGAGGTGCGTCGCGANAAAACAACAACAACAAAAAAGAACTTCTTCCTCTCAAAGATATGCAGTGAGGGTTTTCATCATCGATGTTCCATATGCAGAATATAGATTTTTTTTTCAGCCCCATGGTTTACTTTGCCTTTTAAACAGATGAAAATACAACTTCTAAAAGGCATCCAGAATGATGTGCTTACGGATTAAACGCAGTGATTATTCAGTTTTGCATTGCACTGCCGCTGTTCATATGTTACTAATTTGCTAAAGATACAGGCAGAAACTTTCTCTATTAAAATGTGAGGCTGCAATGTATTTGTATTATTCTGACATTTCTGGAGCTCTGGATTCACCTAATTTTTTTTGTTTTTTAATTGTTCTGTGCTGTTGATCACTCAGTGATGAAATTATAACAAAAGCAAGATCCACAGTTTGTGGAAATTACCGTTCCATATGGATCACTGCTAGGTTTTTCCCTGCATTTTTGAAGGTCAGTTGTGCTAGGTCTCACTTGCTCAAAAATGTATCAATAGCATTAAGGTTTTTTTGTCATTAGCGTTCCATCTACATTCAGGGTGTCTCTAGTGCAGTTTCTTTTCTATCTCAGGACTTGCAAGGTCTGATCCACTATATCTGGAAGGTGATTTCAGTTTTACCTGTGACTTTGATCGCTTTGTGCAGGGCTATTGCAGTAAAAGGCTGATGAATAATGCTACTAAATTAAAAGCCAATATACTGGAGGTAGACTGTACCATGCAAATCAATGTTACCTTTTTTCACCTTTATTCCCAAGCAATGTAGGTCATCCTAAAAAAGGCTGTACAAAAGAATCAGTGTAGGTTATTAGGAAAGGGTTTCTATTGAACTCAGATTTAAATTTGTTTAAAAAAACTCTTACTGGGTACTGTGAGTGCAGCTGTGACTGAACAAAAATTATTTTTTGTTATTGTTAGTTTCTTTCCTCCTTCCTATTACAGCAGTGTACTTATAAGCACAGATATCATGGGACAGAGTTGATAATACAGCTCACAGTTAATCTTTGGAACTTGTTGTTTCATATCATTAGATTGCTTAGTAAAACGTGTACTAGGTCTTGAGCTTTATTTATTATTTAATGCTGTGTAAGTAGACAGTGTTTTACAACTGAGTAACAGCTGTTACATTTTCACTACTGGGTAAAAATCGAGTTATGACACCTATTGCTAATAAATAGATCACTGGGAAAAAATGCTTTTATAAAAATCCTCCCTCAGAGGTTCCTTATAAGAATTTAAAAACCGTACGAAGCTGTGCTTTATACTGAAGTGATTCTCATTTTACGTTTATAGTAGAAATAAATCTAATGTATAGCCATGCTGTCTATATTGTACATTGATAAACAATACCTATGTACCTCTGTTCTGATTAGAGGGGAAGGGAGGTCATAAATGATTGCAGATAAAAATGTTTTCTCCCCCAGACTCACTGTGTTGTACAGCCAAGATAAGATGTCATCAGGATATACTTCCCAAGATGTTTTGCCTTATGCTCTGCTGTTCACACCTCCCTCCATCTAAATTAGCCACTCTGGCTACACTATGCTACTTCTGTTTTACCTTCTCCCTCCTGATGTCTCCCCAGTCACCAGTGGGGTTGCCACTGGTTTATTCAGTGGTTTTGCAATTCTGCATGAAGGGTATAGAATAGATGTGTCCTTTTATTTTCTTTAGGACAAAGGTCTACCCAAAAGGAAATCTGGACTGGGTAATGTCTGTATTTAAATATTCCCATGTTTGCTTATAGTGCTGGTTTTTTCTTCCTTTGGTGTATAGGTTTGGCTGGTTTTAGGAAGAAGACAAGGTCAGACACTTAATTAAAAAAACCAAAAAGATCTTGCCCAGAATGCAGCTGAAATTGTCAACCTCAGAGCTATCACATGAATATTTTTTTCTTGTTTCTGTTCTTCTCAAAATAATAACTCCATTAGCGCATATGTGCCTCTGTAAAACCAGCACATCGCTGGATATAGTACTAATGAGGTTCTGAGCTGCATGTCCAGAATTAAGTGCTCTTAGGATGGCTCCTGTGTGCTGATAAGTACCCAGCGTGTAGCGCCGTGGCAGCTGCATCTGCCTCAGTGCTGCGCGCTGCCTTACGTGGTGGCGGTGTCCGTGTGACAAGGCAGGGAGCTGGCTCCGGAGCTGCCTGTGCCAAACGCTAACTGCCTTTTTTTTTTCCCAGGTTGATATTTGGCACGAGTGATGCTATAAGGGAAGGGATAACACTGAACGCCTGTGGGTGTGGTGGGACTGTGGCAACTCCAATTTAGATTGGGTTAAGCTGGGTCAATAGTTTTGGAGCTGAGGCAAATTTAATGCATGCAGCCTGTAAACCTACCTTGCAAGTTTGCTTCCCCTCCTCGCCCCAATCTGTTTGCCAGTGAAAACAAGATACATACAGTCTGTGTGTCACTCCACAACTTCTGAACTTGTTAGCTCATTTCAACCAAAGTCGACAAAGCGGGGTGAAGTTAAGTTTTGTGGAAACTGTTGGCTGGGCAGAGGATGAAGACAATGAGGGAAAGACATTTATAACTCACCCTCTCTACCCATGCCAAGAAGCAGCAACCAGCTGGCCTGTCAGCACACAAGGTAATTGAATTAGTCATTTGTCTGTATAGGGGACACAAGGGCTTGACGTACTGGGAAAAAGAGTAGGTTAGGCTGTGTAAAACAAACATGTAGAAACTCAGCTCCAGTAGAGTCCTCGCTCACAACGTTTGAATTTTGTAATGTTGAGATAAATATCTCAGGAAAGGTAAGGAGTCTTTATTTGGCTCTATTTCAAGTGTATGTGTGTAAGCATGTGCATGATTATATATGATTTTTTTTCGTATATGCACCAAAAGGCTTATTTGGTGAGTGCAGGGCAGTAACACTAACTGAATTAAATTACTCTTTTTCTGAAGCAAATGCACAGACTTGCATCAAAGCACCTAAATGGGTTTCAGTTTTTGTGGGGTCATCCCTTAGGGCAAGAAGTCAAGTCAGGCATCAGTTGCTCCATGTGGAAAGAAATCTAGTTAAGGCTTTTCTCTGTTTCTTGAAACTGAGTCTTGGGTTGGGAAAAGATTTGTTCACATATGGAAATGTTATTCTTGTTTTCGCAATGAAAAGTTTCCAAAGTCTACCTTACAGATAAAAGTTTAGAATCTATAAACTTGATTCTTCAAGTACAACTTCTGTTTCCCAAAGCCTCATTCTGTGTTCCGAGTACACAGGAGTATCTGTGTACCTCTGTTGTCCTTCATGTAGGACAAGTGCCTAAACCTATGCTAAAGCTTTCTATTTCATTTGGAGAGATCAAAATCAAATGTATTTGTTCTTGGCATGCACAGTAGCGTTCATTGCTTATAGTTTTGCTATATTTTAGTCAATCGTAAGACTATTGACATCAGTTATAGTTTCCCAGGAATGCCAATTTTTTTTTTCTTTCTATGTTACAAAACCTTGGAGCGCAGTGGTTTAAGAGATAATGAGCTCTCCTCCATGGGTCTATTTTATATCTTTGTGCTTTAGGGGAAGGTTATGCTCTGCGTCCCCTCCTTGTGGTGGTGCTTCCTGGGACAATCACAGTTCCAGAGTAGACCAAAGCTGTGCAATGTATGTCAAGCTTTTACTGCAGGTGTGCAGGCATGAAGCATCTCATTTGTTGAGCATAAATAAACATTCTGTGCACTGGATATGAGGCTTTGATGTATATGCATAGAATTGGAGCACTAGGAATGCTCTGTCAGCCCAGCAGCTGCCTGGGAAGGTCGGGCTGGCAGCCTGCTTTCCATGGGCAGCTCCCTCAGCAGCGTGCTGAGCCTGGTGTGCCTCGCAAGTGCTGAATGTGCAGCGCCTGTGCAGAGCCGCTGCTGTGCCGCACGATTGCTCGGCGCACTGAGCACACACACGGGGGTGGCATCCCAGGGCTGCCACTGCAGCCAGGACAGCTCCTTGGGCCCACCCTCTCTTCTGGGTCCGTGGTGTAATTGGAAGGAGGATGCACCAGGTGCGTTGTTAATGTGCATCACCTGTGGCAACACTTAAACTTCCTCTTGTAGGCTGTGCCTGTAAACTATTTGGTCTGCTAGGAAGAGGAGGTAGTGTGCTTCTGTAAGATTTCTGAATTGTATTGGTTAGTGATTAAATATATTTAGTCTTACACATTAAAACAGATGCAGTAGGAAAATTAAATCAGAGCTGTGCAACACATGGACAACAAAAGCAGAGGTGAACTGACTGAACTAACAGGAATTGAGAAAATGGAAGGTTTGTTCAGTTGACTTTGTCATTACCTAATCCCTTTGTGTTTTCAGATTAAGTATTTTTGTTTCTAACTTATGTGGTGTTTCTGCATTCAGCACTTGGATTGGAAGGGGGGCAAAACCTGGTGATTCTTGTTCATGGTGCTAAGCTGTAGTATGTGAATATAACCTAGGATACTAGTGTGAGTCCTTCAGTTCTCGTGAAACGGGGGCCATGGAGTGGGGAGGGAAAGAAAGCAAGTTAAAACATGAAGTGAAATTACAAAACATCAAAATTCTGCTTTTATAGTATGTTACTACTTCTAAATTTTTGTAGAAGAAAAGAGTAGGTTCTAGATGCAGGTTCCTAAGTAAAGAAGATGCTCTAGAGGCGTCTTCTATTATGTGCATTCTACTTCCTGTTAGAAAGTTTAGTGAACTTTTCTTGAGGTGATTAAAATCTGTGAATCTGGAATCCTTAAAAGATAGCTTGAATAGTGGTTATTGTGGTTCCTCTCAGTAACAGTTTTCCTGATTATACTGCTGCCTGTTCTTAAAATTATTATTCATCTGTGGGTAGAAGCTGGGAGGACATAGACAAGCAATGAACACTTATAAAACCCGGAGTTCTTTCAGTAGGCTTTTGGGGACTATTTTTTGTGCTCTCCTCTGAGATACTTCCTGTAGTTGCATTTTTTACAAGAGAACTAAGTAATTGTAGAGCCTGTTTGTTAGAGAAAGGGGTTGTCCTGTTACTCCTGCTTCTAACTCCATGCTCTTAGCCTTTGCCTTGCTTTGACACTCTTAGCTCCCTGAACCACATCACCACGGAAACTAAGCCTCCAAAACACTCTGAGTAGTTACCTGCTGGTTTAGCTGTTGGAGCTATCTTACTGCAGGGTTGGGTGAGTGCATAAGAGAATTGATAATCAGTGGGACTGGCCCTTGCCCTCACAGGTCACCCTTAGATCAGCTTGGCTGTCGTGTGGGACTGGAGCCTTCCCCAGCGCCTGCTGCCAGTCCTGTGTATTTGAGAGGAGCTGTTGCAATGCTGCTGGGGCTCTGTGCTCTGCTCCGTGCTGTGGGACATACAATGAAACCTACTGTTCGTGGTAACAGAAACCTGCAGTTTCCATTCCGTTGCCAGGTTTGTCAGGTCCCTCTGATGTCTTATATGTGAGAGTTCAGGCACTGCTTTGTTCTGGGAGCTCAAACTGCTGCATAGTTGAGCTCTGCCTGGAAACCTTGTCACTCAGGCTCCTCGGTTTGTTTCTGTTGAGCAGCTGTACCTTCTTGATTCTATGTAGGTTATTCCATAGAAGCCTGTAGAGATATGCTTCCCATACGTACCGGATATCACTGGTATTCCAGTATCAAAGTAATAGTAGTGTTTATATCTTCTTGCGCAACCAGTTCTGTGTTCCAAAAAACTGATTCAGCTGTGTCATGTGAGTGCCAGTCTAGTGCTCGTAGAGCGTATAAAGCTTTTCCTCACTTTTTCTGTGCTGATTGCCTGCATTGAGCTTGGTAGGTACACACAGCATAGAGAAATGAGCACTTCTGGGAATGAGGGTGGGAAGCAAAAGCTTGGGTTTTGTCCTACTTTGAATTGCCATTACAGAGCAACCAGGCCAAATCAACAACTGTACTTGGCATTCCTGTACTTATTTTAAATAACTACTGGCCACACCAGCAGAAGAACTGAATTTGCAGTCTCATGGTCATCATGCCGTGTGCATGCTTTTATACCGAAGGGCTGGTTAGCATGAATAGGTCATGTTACAGTAACTATTTCCTTTTGGGAATCCCAGTTTGTAAGGAAACAGCCTGTTTACCTTAAGGGCTCTCATTTGTGGATTCTCTTCTGTTGCTTGTTTTCAGCTTACACATCTAGAAGCAAAGGTTCAGGGGTAGTGTCTAGCTATCTGACTAGAGGAGAGTTGTAGCTCTACAGCAGGTCTAAATTTCAAGCTATCTTTGTATTTGGACAGGTTATTGTAGGATGACAGGTTACCATATGTCAGCTGATCTGTGGTATCTGATTCACAGTAATTGTTCATGTGTATGCTCTTAGCCTGTGGCAAATGGAAGGTAATTTGAGTTAGCTTGACCCTCTTTCATTATGCTCTTGTAAGGCACTCCCTTCTCCATGTGGATTGTTAGACCTGCTGGAGAGCCTTGGCTAGAACAATAATGCAGTTTCTGTCTCTCAGCTCGTTTGGCTGTATCTGTACCACAGCAGGATGAGGACTTCACCAATTTCCTGTATTGTTGCTGTTTTGAGACCATACCGTGCTGAAGACATAAATCCTACAAAGATGCTACCCTGAAAACCAGTCAGATGTTACAGTTGCCAGGTGTGTTTTTCTTTAGCAGAACATACAAAGCTTTATTAGTGCATTTTAGAACACGCCAGACAAGTTGTTTGTTTCACAGTATCTTGGTATGCTTCTTTCTCGTTTTTGAAGAAGGATGTTTTACCTTGATTTCTTTCAGACAATGCTTGGTAATTGAAATAATTCTAACACTGCATTAACAATTTTCAGTGTTCTCATTCAAAGCCTACTGAAATCCTGGCTAACTGAAAGATTCCCATTTACTACAAATGGCACTTGAATTTGTTCTGAAATGACATGAAAAGTAAAGCAACTGATTATCTTTTTAGAGCTTATTCTTATTTGAAATTTGACTTTGCAACAGAAAATCCAGTCCAGTCTGATTCATCAATAATTGTTAAAAATCTAAAATACTACTTAAATGCTTATGGGAAAATATTTTTCAGTAGTCTGATACAGCCACCTTGTCCTGCTCCCTTACTGAATTCTTAAGGCTCCCAAAGAGAAACTCAGAACTGCCTCTTGAATCTATTCCATTTCCTCTTCTTACACAGATTAATCTCCTTACTTAATTACCACATTACGGATCTTGTGTGTATATAAAGTATCCTCCGTATTTTTTTGTTCTTATTTGGTCAATAAGTGTTTTTTCTAGGAGGTAATTGGGTAAAATTTACAGTTCCGAAGCTTCTTGTACTTGGAAAAGTGAGAGGAAATGTGTCAGTTTTTTTCTTTATTTGAAATTCGAGACATAGGTCTTCGTGCAGACTTGCTGTAGTCTTGTGAGAAATAAATAGTTGGAAAGTTTGTCAACATACCTTTAGACAAAAGTTTAATTTGTCAGCTTACCTTTAGAAAGAACGTTATGCTGCAGAAGCTCGGGAAAACTTCAGGTTTCAATCATTGTTTCTAAGAGCTGAGGACAAAATGGAATGCTTTTTTGGCTAAACAAGCCTTTCCTGACGATTGGGAAAGCAAGAGGCCAGAAAGGTGACACAAATGCTGTTGGGTCATCAATGTAAATTGTGTGTAGTGGCTGCTCAAATTAATGTTTACCATTTCCTTCAATTGTTGCTGTCTTGAAGGAAGGACTGGAGCTCTTAGATGGTTGTTACATTAATCGTCGTCACGATGTGATGCCTCATCTTTCTCTGAAGGTGGTAAGATCTGTGACCATTTTCTTGGACATTCATCCACAGTCTCCGAAGAGCAGTTATTTAAAATAAACCAGAGTTTACTCTGAAGTTTCATTTGCTCTGTTTTGACCTGTGTTGGCTGCAACTGCCCAAGTTGAGACTATGGGTAGGGACAAGAGACAGCTGAGCTCCATCTGTTATGACCTTGGAAGACCAAAGGTCCAGGGCAGTTGCAGTGTATGAAAATGTGTAGTGGTTTTTCCATCACAGAAGAACCACTTTTCATGGAATCACAGACTGGTTTTGGGTTGGAAGAGACCTTAAAAATCATCTAGTTCCAACCCCTCTTGTATTGAGATCCATTCGGAGCTTCCTCTGGTTCCATTTTTAAGTCTCCGCAAAGCTCTGTAATAATTGAGCCTCTAAGGTACGTGCCTCGGATTGCTGTTGAGAACCTCCTTCAACACAAGAGTTGTTTGACCAGCTAAGCATCAGTGGGAGGAGAGAGGATTAGTGCTTTGGGCTATTGTTGCTGTCTGGATGATTAGAAGAAGAATGGGTGTGATTGTGATAATGGGTGATATCTGAGCAACTTCAAGTGGCCTTTGATAACAAGTTTAGAACCTTTCATATCTTGCCAAATTTCTTCTCATTGATCAGCCGCTTGTGATCAATAACCTGCTGATGTACTTGACAGTATCAGTATGGATGTTTGTCATTGTCAAATTTTACCTTAATTTGAAAGGTTTAAGTAACTGAAAAAGGCATATCCCCCTAGGTTCAGTGGGTGTCTTTCTAATGAAGCTCTGTTCTGAAGATCAGATTGTCACAGTACTTGTCAAGGTGACACTGATCTCCCATTTTGTCTAAATAATGCTAGAACATTTGAGCTTACTAACTTTAAAAGTGTAAACAGGAAATAATGTTTACTAACAGCCCCATCTCCTCTAAACCTGTTTTTTAAATGCCAGAAAAGAAGAGGAGGTGAAATTACTCAACCTAACTTCAATATGTAAGTTTAAAGGAAAATGTATTGGTCATACTAATGTTGAAATCTGTAAATTTTTAAAAATGTGGGGAAAAGAAAGAGAAGAACAGAAAATTAATTTCAGACAAATTTTTATTTGAAATTTTCAATCTCAGTAGTATGTGGTGTTCCAGTTCAAGATCAGTTTTCATATTCGCTTCATTAATTTTTTCAGCCTGTGTTTTTCTGGATAACTTTTTTCAGAAACTGAAGATTTGAGCGTTCTCTCTGCTGTGGGTTGCTCTTATGCTGATTAATACAATGGAAGTTAGAAGTAGGTAGTGTGTGGAAAAAGCATGATTTTTAACTCTTCTCTTTCAAAGGCCTACCAAACAATACCTGTTATCCCTTGGTGCTCAGAGTGGATTCATTGCCATGTTCTTGGGTAAATCCCAGCAGACTGACTGCATAGTTTTTCATTTATTTCAGTTGACTCAATGACCAGTATCACAGAGTGCTACAAGCAGCCAATGTATTTTTGTGTGTGTGAGAGATCTGGAAGCGTTCCACAATTGTGTGGAATCAAGAACATTACCTGAATAATAGTGAGTTGGGCACACTGATTTTTCAGACTAAATACACTTTGGCATCCCAATGTTTCCTTCCCTAGCAGTAGGGTTGGCCCTGAGCATTCCTCTGGGCTACCACTATTAGCAACCAGATAGTCTGGTGAAGTGGTGCTGTAATGGCTGTGAAAGGCAGAAATTTTCAATTCTTTATATCACTTGCATGGTGGAAATAATTACCACTTTCATAATGAGCAAGTTTTTAGTAGTAAAACAGACCATTTCTTTTTCTTATTATCTTTATGATGTTTTGTTTTGGTGCAGATGTAGTCACTAAAATTATGTGTACATACTGAGTATCAAACATTAACTATGATTTATTTCTTGTAACGTGTGTACGGTCCTGTTGGCAGAAAAATTATATTTTGCAGTAATATAAATGCTGTATGTGCATTATGGTGGCTGGGGAAACTATTGAACCTGGTTAAGATTTCCTTAAGATTTCTGGGACATATTTTGTCTTTTCCCCAAATTCATTAGTACTACAGAAATGGCCAAGTGCATTACAGAAAATGAATTTTAATTCATCTAGCTTTTGAAATCAGTATATGGTTTGAGAAAGGGCAAAGGGATCAGAAGAGCAAGGTTTGGTAATGTGGTATCCTGCTTGTGTTGGGTTTTTTGCTCAATTAAAAAAAAATCAACCTTCTTTTTTACTAAAACAGATAAGGGATGTATTTCCTCCCAAGGCTTGCCTCTTCCTCCCCTCTGTCAGGTATTTTTCACTATATATATGGAGACAATTCTCAAGTATCCCTTTCTGCAAACCTAGCTGGCAAAAATCTCCCCATCTAGATAAAATTTCTCTTAGAATCACTGTAGTAGACTTAATGACCTTAAGAGTTTAAAATAAATAAGGGGTTTTTTTCTTATTTTTTAGAGTAGATTTGTGTATATGTGTGCGTGTTTAATTTTTAAAGTGGGAGGAACAATTCAGCGGTTCTTTGTTTCCTCTTTTAGTATTTCTAGTAACAGCACTGCAGTGGGTGGAGTAAGACTAATGAGCAGTTTCTAGTCCAGAAGGTTCCTGACTTACTGATCTTTTCACAGAAATCCTTACTCTTGTATATGCTAAGAGTTTACTTGGGAAAGAGCTGTTCAAGCATTCAGTGATGTAAAAGGAATACTAATCAGTGCACTCAACTTTAATCTTCCTTTTTGCCTGAAGGTCTTGTGTTGGAGTTGCAGTAAACGTGGGGAAATATCTGTTATTCCACCACTTCTTGCAGTGACTGTAGTGATTGCCTAGAGTAATTTCAGATACTGGAAAAGGATTCCCTTTGTTTTACTAATTTGGATATTTGTATTGCAGAACTCATGTGTCTTGCAGGCCTTCAGTCATGTCTGTAGCTGTCATCATTGCACACCTGGGATGTACTGATGTGCCATTGTTCTGAAATCAGCAGTGGGAAACGAAAGCGTGAAGAAATGGCATAGCTTGCCCAAAGTCACCAGGGAAGTCTGTAGGCACAGTTTCACTGATATTTTAAGCAGTGTGATTGCAAATGGCCACCAAAAGGGATTTTCTCAGTGGTTTGCTTCTTCCTTCCTTTGTTTTAATGACCATGTACCTGTACAATCCCTGGGTATTGTGTGTGGGAGCTAGTGGAAAAAGATCTGCACTCTCCTTTCTGGCAGTATTATACTCTTAAATTGGTTTATCTTTATCATGGAACCACATCTGTGGCCCGGCACAGAACTGAACGTGATGTCCTTGGGTTCCTGTGGGTGGTAGCATAGTTGTGGACCACACAGTGTCTCTTGGTACAATACCTGTTTCCTTTCTGGAGTTATGTTAGTGCTCAGCTTGTCCCAGGCTAAAATCTGGATGGGTGTGCTGGGAGTTGTTGCTCTCAGTTGTCCTTTGTCCTGTGCTCCCAGCTGATCCTTGTTCAAGACAAGGATCACTGAATGGCTCAGAATATGGCTGTGGTGGTGATTTAATCTTTCAGGGCAGCATATGAAGGTAAAGGGGAGTTGCAGTTGGTTGGCTTAATTATGCTGGGCTGAAAACTGGAGCCGCTCTTGCAGTGCCACGTGAGCTGTATGGCCATCTGTCATTGGGGCAACAACTTACATTCTAAGGGGCAGCTGGCAGGGTTGAGGCTTGCTTTGCCTGGCAGATTTTTTTTTTTTCTTTATTTGCCAGTGTGTGTCAGTCAGAGCTCTTATTTATGGGTAAGGCAGAGAGTAGGGGTTGTTTTAATTGTTTCTGCAGTTAACTTTAAAAAATCCGAAGAGGAACTATGGGCATTTCTGTGAGAATAAATAACATTCTTATAACTTGCATTCTGTGCCCTTATAGA
Organism: Edolisoma coerulescens; assembly: GCA_013397115.1. Lineage (NCBI taxonomy): Eukaryota > Metazoa > Chordata > Aves > Passeriformes > Campephagidae > Edolisoma > Edolisoma coerulescens. Next base: position 336,890 of record VWZW01006801.1, on the reverse strand, counting down.
CTCTTTTCTGTGCTTTTGAGATACAGCATCGTGACAGTTGTGAAGCCATAGGTGTGCCTGTGGGTGCACTGAACCATACGTAGAGCACAAGAAAATTACACATTCATACTAAAATGCAGTGTGACATTGTGAAAGCGCAAATACTGAAGGAAGTGCATTGAGAGACAACCTGCAGCTCGTGTGGAAGATTTAAACAGTGAGATTTTGCACTGGTTCTTTAGAAACTGTATCATAGGCTTCTGAGTAGGGATGTGGGAACTCCTAATGGTATTGATCATATTGGTGCATTGCTGTGAACAGAAAGAAAAAAACATTGGTAGCATTTTATCTGAGGAAAATTGTGTGAGTTTATAAAAGGTAGTTGTTGGGAAAATAAGTAGTTGGAGAAAACACTGCAGTTGGCAGTCAAACAGTATATGGCTTTTAATTTGAAATGCTTTGAATATTTTATCAGGAGGGGAAGTACTGCTCCCTCTCTTTTTGTTTGGTGGTTGGCTTTTTTGTTTTTTCAAGACTAGGCATGAGTTAATAGTTTAGTGGTTCTGGAAACTCTTAGGGAGTCCAGCATTTACACTGGCTCTTGTATAAGTCTAACTGATATAACTTGGTCATCCCATACAGCCAGCTGATGTGCTGGGGGGAGATGGTAGGAAGCAACATAATTTAAGTAATGGATTCCTAGTACTCAATGATAATCTGAACTGGTACAGATGATGTTCTGCTCTAACTTGAACCCGCTACTGGCTGCCCTAAAATGACCTTTATAAAGTTGGTACCTGGCATATGGGTGCTTTATCAGCTTCTCTCCACTCCTCCATCCATTAAACCAGAGATTGTTAAAGGGAATATGTGCAACATGCAGTTATTGACTTTGCCCTGGTATGAGTCCATAGTTTGGTCTCAGAATCTGCCACTGTGTTGACTGCCTTTCACAATCATGTCTAGGAGTAAGTGGTAAGGCTTCCAGGCTGTTAAGGTTGGAGTCTTATGAACATGCAATAGAACGTGTCTGAGACATCCCTTCATTGCTACACGTAGCTCAGAAAACAGTCTGTAATTAAGCTTTTCTTTAGATCTGTCCTACTAAATTGTGTTGTTTGCTAGGGGAAAGCAAATTTTTGATGGCATTTTTTTTTTTTTTGCTTGTAGATGTGGTGGAAACATTTGACTTTAATAATTCCTTCAAATTTGCAGGAAATTGTATGTAGTTCTCTGTACTTTTCATAGTTGATTTAAAAGATAAAGTTGTAATGACTTGGAATAAAATGTTACAACCGTCCAGAAAGGGCACTGACAAAATATTGTACTCATTTGTAGTGGCAAAATGAAGTTCAGTGGCACTTTCAAAATTACTTCCAGTGTAATTATTTCTGATACAGAACTTGCTGATACTGTCTGTATTTTGAGATGTTCAAGTCCATGATTTAGTTGCCTTGCTTTTGATCTTTACTCAGGCACCATGTTCCCCAATAGATACACATCAGAGACAAGTTTGTGTTGGCAACTCCTGTCTGGGGCTGTCCCATTGCAGGGGGGATTCCAGGTATTAGTATTTTTTTAAATGGTTTTTAACTTGTGTTTTAATACACGTGTGCCTCCAGTTTCCAGTGTCATTTGTGACTGAGTGGGGAGGAATAGGATGGTAGTTCTTGGTCCCTCCTTTTTATCTTGAGTCTCTTCTTTGTTGGGACACCAGAATTCTTCTGTGTTTACGGTGAGCAAACTGACAGTAAGGTTTGGCTTTATAAAAGATGAAAAGTAATTTTGAACTGCTCTTTGCTGTAGATGACTGCAGCTCTGTATTTGTCCGCTAAGGGCACAAAACAGATCTTTTTGGCACTTGTGTCATTGACAATTTTGTTGCCACGTTTGTTGTAGAAACTTTTCACTTTTTAAGATTTTATTCCCAACACTGTCATAGCCAAACGTGTTTTTAGATCTTCAGCCACAACTGATTACTTTTCATTAAGAGAAAATTTCTCTCCTTTTCCATTTGTTTCCTAAAGAACATAAGATACTTTCATAAAGGTTTTTCTTTTGTCTTAAAATCTAAGCTTAAGTAGCCAAACTGGATTTTGGTTTTGAGATGCACATGACTTCTTTTATTTTTCTTCTTAAGTTTGAGGGCACTGGCTCTCAAGTGTGAAATGTTATTAACAAACTTCTAAAAACCTGTTTTTTCATAGCTCTTCACTTTGTTCCCAGGAATGATGACGTTTTCTGACTAATAGATGGCACTATGTATAGCATAAATGGTTCTTGCCCTTGGAATACAGAAGACTCTGCTGTGATGAAGGATGGTTTTAGTCTTTCACCTGAGTGCTGCTGTTAAAGTCTTGTTAGCATAATACTGGTTTTGTGTGCTTAGTTACGTGTATTCAGCATTTTTCTGCCTGGCAATAAATCTAGTCTGAGCTCTAAATGTGAGTTTTACTCTCCCAATCTAGGTTGTTATAAATGTTTAAATTTGTTTTGTTCTGGTAACTGCATTTGACTAGTGCACTTGGATCAGAAAGGATCTAATTTGTTATTTCTGTACATGGCATTTCTACCAGGGCTCAATCTGGTCCTGCATGATTTACTTCTCTGTATGTCTAATTAAAAGGAACAGGTGCATGTTCCTTATAGGAGCCATCAGCCTCTTGCCTCTCTTGTATGCAAGGCCTGGAGTTGCCTGTGGACTGTTCCTTCTAGAGAGTGCCTATGTTTGTTTTTTGAGGACTATGGATTGCTAGATTGCCCATGTCAATTAAGGTAGAAGTTGTTAGAAGCAGCACTTGTTCCTACCAAAATACTAGTTTTTGAAGCTGTGGACAAAACCTCAGTAATCGCCTAAACCTTAGAAAGTGAACCCAAACCACCGTATTTATAGCATCTGGATGTAGGATGGATGTTGGTGTATGTGGAGGAAAATGAGTAAAGGTCACTATAGGTAACTTCTTGATTAACTACAGAATGGTGAGACATAATGCAATATTTTAAAGAATGATTCTTAAAATATGTATTCTGCATAAAGCAGTCATAAAATTACATATGAACAAATGATTTCAAGAAATATACTAGCATTTTTCATACAAGTTTATTTGTTCAACCTATAGAATGTGAACAGTTTGTTTTTTAAATTAGCCATAGTTTGAGAATAAACATGTCAAGAATTCAATCTGACAGTTGCTTAGAATACATCTTAAGACAATTTTTTAGCTATGTTGAGCATGAATATAACAAAGATGACTAATACTCCGTGTGCTCAACTAAAATACAGGGGGGAACATGGCAAAGCTCAATACACTTGTAGACTATCTTTGATACATATTAGAACATGGAGAATATCCCAGTTTTGCCTCTAGAAAAACAGTGAACAGAGATGTAAGAATGCTGTACTTGATGCAGTGTAATTAATAATTGACAAGTATTGTATATTTTAGTTCAATGGGGGAAAATAACCATTTATTTAGTAGGCTGGATTTAACCATGTTTGTGACCCTTGTGGCATACTTGAAGTTGAGTGCACAAAATATATTTCACTTGCTAGAGAGGTTTTGAATGCTCATGATTTAAGAGCAACTCATGAAGGATTCTTTTCTTTTGAGTCTGTAGCGATACTGAATCTGCTCACGTCTGTGTTGGCACTTCAAATCTGACAGACTAGATAAATGTAGTTGTGTAATGTGGGGCTTTTTGTGCTTCCAAATGGACAGTGTCTTGCACATTCTACCTCTGTAGGGTTTGAAACTCACTGTGATTCGTTGTTCTGAGTTTGCATCTATAGTCTTGCTATGCCATGATAGGCATTGGTCTGCTGAGAAGGTGGTTGTGGAGTGACTGTGTAAAGATAGGATCATCAGTCTGTAGGTGCTTTGCATGCAAGGTTTTCTTCTAGGAACACTTAGACACTTCAGAGGCTCCCTTCCAGGTAAAGATGCTAGATAGTCAATAAAAAACCTCTTGTCTCTAGAAGTGATGGTTAGTATTAGATTGGTGCTGAATTGTTGGCATTGACCCGTGTTCCCTGAAGCACTGCAGTTCTCCAGGATTGAATTATACAGGAAATGTGAAAAGACGGGAGCAGAATGAAGTGGCTCTGACTCTTCTTCTAAGTATTTAAGGTTGGTTCTTATTTTGTTTTTAATTAGCTAGTATATGTACGCACACATGCATAGCTCTTGCTATGTGACAAGGGTCTTGAACTTTCCTCCACCAAAGACAGGGCCTCCTGTGAGTCCTTTGAGAGTCTGAGATACAAAATAGAATATTTTTTAATGGAAATATTTTTCTACATGTGGTAAATGAGAGGCATCTGTTAAGGGAAATTAATCTCTATGGTGGATGTCTCAGCTTTGTTTAGTTGTTGATTTCTGGTTATAACTGGACAGTCCAACTACCATAATATTTTCCCAGAATATCACTGTAGATAGTGCAGTGCATCCATCTGCTACTAGTGTCTACTGTTTATCAAATGGAAGTAAAAATTCATTCCATCGTAGTTCAGTCACTGGCCTGTTTCTCATCTTGTGCCAGTATCAGAAATGCACACAGCACTGGCATGAAATAATTCACTGACTGTTAAGTACTACACTTCAAAGATAGCAGCCTGATTTAGTGTCAGGCTTCATAGTTTCTCAGCCATGGTTTGACTGATGCACCAAAATCTCTTAGTGTTCCTTATTTGTTAGTCATCAATGGTGGCATATGCTCTGACATCTAAGGAAAAAAAATATTGTCAAGCAGCTCCTGTACAGGGACAGGGTTCTTCAAGGTGTATTTCTCTGTAGCCTACCTTCTGGCTGTGCTGGCTGCAAGCTCTTGGGTTCACAGAGTTTAGATAATGCCCACTTGTCCAGCCCTTAACTGGGAGTACAGAAGCTATGGGCTGTGTGTTGTCTTCCCAGTTTGACTGCTGCTCAAAGCCCTTTTGGGGGTGGTGTTTCAGAAGCACATGAGTAGCATTGAGATGGTTTTGGTAGCTTTGGGTTGGAGGGAGGAGGTGGCTGCTCTATGAAAATTTCAGCTGCACGGTAACGAGTGTGACTGTATAGTTGTCAAGTTCGGTAAAGAAAAATGTGGGATAAGTGTGGTTAATGAAACTAGGGACTTCTGGTACTGAATTGATCTCCTAAGTGCTAATACAAGGTAAAGTAATTCATATCAAAGATTGGAAACTGTGGTTCACTAGATCATCCTTTATTTTCACCAGCAATTTTCAGTAGTATTTAAATTCAAATGAGTTCATAGAAAATACTTCCTACCCTTGCTTTGCAGTAGTGATGTCTGAAAGAAGCAGCAGGTGAAAGAATATAAGCAGCAATGTCTTTCAAATCCTCCGCGCCTACTTTTGAAAGATGTTAATCCTTTAACTCGTGAATCAGGTGGAGTCTGCCAAGATGGCAGCAGCCACTTCTGGTTTGCCTCCAGCAGTTTCAAGCAAGTTTTTAAGTGTAGAGTTCTTAAATGATGTGCCATCATCTCATCCCAGGTTATCATTTAGGTGGAGGAATGGCTGTAAGCAAACCAGCAGGGACAGAGATGTGAATGTTGTTCACGTAACCCCAAAACACTGTACAGTCAGCACAGCGGTCTAAGGCCGTGTGAAAACAAACTCACCGTGCCTCCTTGTTGTCTTACTTTCTCCTGTTCTAGTCTTGCTTGCAACCGTGTCCATGAGCTCTTGTGGGTAAGTTTGGGTTTTTCCCCCCGGTGCAAGTGTTTGAAGTGACTGACTTGGCTGCGTCTCCGGGTGCTACTGCACATTAGTAACAGTGGAACAACTGAGTAGTTTGCAGGTGTGTCAGATTGGTAAATTCAGAACAGGTGAAACTGTGACAGGATGACTTGATGAAGGAGACTGAAACTGAGGTGATGATTACAAAAACTGACAAAAAATAGGGCCCGGAAAATAAATTCAATTTGCTGATGTTATATAACCATCTTAGTGCAGCCTGTAGATTCATTAGTTTGAGAACATACTTTGTAAGGGAGAGTGACTGTGTGTGACTTCGCTTTTAGCAAGTTGACTGTAATTTAGAGTGAAGGTGTAGGAGGTAGAATATATTATTACTCTGACTTTCTAGCTGGTGCGATCTTGTCTAGCAGGTGAGTTTTTCAGTGTGTTCAGCCAGCATGTGTTCCAGCATACTTCTGTTTACAGCTGCAAAGACCCTTGAAACCATGAATTGGCATAGTAGCTCTTCTTGATTTTTTTTTTTTTTTAATTTTATTTTTGTAAATGTTACGAGCTTAATAGTATGGAGAAAGAATGGTTTATCTTTCTGTACCAGCCGGACATTCACAGATTTGTGCAATGATGGTGTACAGTAATAGTGTAAGTATTACCTCATTCCAGGTGAAAGACACGGGGGTGGGGGGGTAGGTACTGTTTTGAAGATCACCCTTAAGTAGGTGGGACTTGTATGTCATTCATCCTGGCATGAAGAGAAATGACTGGAAGAGCATGAGATGGGGAGAGGAAGAGCAGGAAGGGAATGTAGCTTGCTGCTGATACCCCAGAGTCCTTTCTGAGCCATGAGAGGGCTCACCAGGCACAGCCCAGAGGTACCCGCCTGGCAGGACCACGGCCTCTGCTCAGCTCACTGTGCCTGGGAGGGCTTTGCTTCTGAACGGAGATGGAGGTTACCCTTGCTCTGCTACCACCCTAGCAGTGCAGATTTTGGAATCTTAATTCTCTTAAACAAAGGTCTGATGGATGCCTTGCAGTTTGTCTTCACTTCTTTCTCAGCGCTATCAGTAAGGGATAAATCTTCTCCTGTAGCTCTGTAATCAAAGCTTTTATTTCAGTTATAACTACATTTGAGCAGTGTAAACAAGATCACACAGTCAGGCAGTGGTTTGTTTACTTCTTCATGCTGGTCTTCCAGGTAAACACAAATACCTCATTACCTTTTGGTCTTTAATGTAGAAAGGTGAGGAGAGAAACAGCTTGAGTCTTCCTGTTTAAAATTCCTGTAAACTGCCTATGAGATTGAACTCTTCCGATTTTTTTCTGTAGATATAATTAAAGAAATTGAAAAGGAAGGATGTTTCTATCAGTTACTCATCGGCATTCAATTTTGTAAAAATGTTGCTGCTTCTCTAAAACAGCTTTTTGTTACAGATACCTTACCAGTTGCTCTCCTTTTACAAAAGCACTGTTTATTTAAAAACAAACAGATAAAGACTTGATGATGTTCCACTTGCCTGGTCAAGTGCATAGAAGGGCCCTGGGATGTTTTACAGCCTAACTGTGGATCAAAATGCACAGTAGTGGTGTTTTTCTCCTGTCAAACCTCTGGACCAGGAAGATGATGAAATGAAACTGAGCCTGACAGTTGGGAAGGAATGATGTAATTTATATATTATGGAAATCTAAGAGAAGGAGGGAGTTTCTATAACTTTAACAAGTTCTATTTTAGTACTTCTAATCAAATCTTTAAGTTGCTGTGCTGAGGATGCTTTCACTTAACCTAAAATAGTATTTCTTCTTAATAGATTTTTGCTGACAAAATATATTTTGATACAGATTATTTGACGACATAGTAACACTGGTGTGGAAAATATCCACATTCATGTAGCAGTGTAGTTTTACATGTGTATGGTTGAAAATACTGCAGTCTGTCTTCCTGTCCTAATGTCACGATATCTGAGATTTTTAGAAGTGTGAAGTACTTAGCAGAGTTAAAATGGGCTGAGGTTTTTGAGATGCTGAAGTACTACAAACTTATGTTTTATAGCAAAACAGTGGATTGGAGTGCCAGTGAAGGCCAGTGGTAAGGCCTTGTAATAGAAATCTGGAGGGTAAATACTTCAGATCTTGGTATGTTAAGCAGGAATGGGAGAGCATTCTGAATGATGAGCATGCTGAAGTCAAGCAGCAATTGAATTGTTCTTCGATGGTGCCTTCTGCCTTTGCTGCATTAGCAGAGCCATGGCCATCCTGGAAAGGGCTGTTTGGAGATTCCACGAACTCCAGGCAACCTGTGCCAGTGCTTAGTCACCCTCACAGTCAAAGAGAAATCTCCTTATGGAAATTTTTTTCTGATGTCCTTCCAGTGCTTAAATGCTTTCTCACCTTATTTGCGTACACCTGGAAACTCAGTGAACTTCTGCAGTGCTTTGGGCCAAGAAAGTCTTTGTTTTTAGTTTAAGTATTTGAGCAGTTTGTCCTGCAGAAGAGATAATTATCTATAAGATTATTTGTCATATAGAACTTATCTGAAGGTTTGTCGGCCATCTGTCTTGTTTGTAATATGATGTTCCTTCTTAAGGTTAATACTCATTATTCCTGCAACCTTTTAAGGATATAGTCACATGACCTAAAAACCACAATAAATTAGTACTGTGAAATGGCAGCCCTCTTCAACCAAGGTATTGTGACTGACCTAGTCTGTTGATGTACTAAATGAAAGGAGTTTGGCTAAACAAGGAGTGTTATCTGTCCTGGTGGATCGGTGTGTTCGGAACTGTTTCAGGTCTGTACACCTGTGACTCTTCTCTCACAGTGTGTTTTTGTGTCTGTATCAAATTTGTTTCTAGAAGAATGCCTTGACAGCTGTGCATACACACACAGCTACATTTTATTTTGTATATATTTAACTTCTCAACGCTAAAAATTATTGAAAGGGGCAAGATCCAAACAGCGTAGGCTCGTTGGGAATGTGGGGGCAGAGGGGTAGTCAGAACTAGTCAAGGCGTGAAGGGGAACCTGACCATGGGGCAGCTGTCATGGCACATCTTGGCATCTTTTGAATACTTTCTAAGCAGTCTTTTAATTTTTAAAAATTTTTCTTTGGAAAAAAAAATCAGGAAATGTAGATAAAATAACCAGAAAAGGAGTTTATCGATTCCCTTTTTTTCCTGCATGCGTTTTTTCCACCGACTCTCCAAAGTGTCCCGGTCTGTAAATACGCTGCTTAGTGTAGATATCTGAGAGAAAATATTTGAGGTCAATGGATAATGATGGGTCCGTGGAGACATGGAAGGAGAAAACTGACCATCTTAATGTGCAGCCTCTAGATTATCTTTGATTTTTTGGCATGGTGAGAAAGAACATTTCTTTCTCTTAAAACCTCTTTAGGTCCTTGTGGCCTTTTAGCATAGGGTTTATTTTTTGATGGCTGTTTCAATCTGTCTTTTAATGACTCACAACACAGGATTACTGTGTGTGGTGAAGGGCTTTGAGAGTCTGGATGGAAGGGGCTGTTATTGGGCTCTTCTTCAGCCATACTATTTCCCTATTGCTTTTTGCTCTGTGTGTTCAAACAGCTTTTACAGTTAATGTGCGTGATTTAAAAATACTTTCTTGAATAGAAATTTACCATACTGAGGCATGACAAATTTATAGGAAGTTTGTAGGAAGTGTGGTGGCTCAGACATTCAAAATGGATACAGAATAAATGGCAAAAACCCCTTCTGTCTGGTCTTAAAAGAAGTGAATATCTAGAATTTGGGAAACTAAAAATGGGAGTTCAGGTGCATGAGAAGGAGGACCTGTTTAAGAAATAAAAAGTTCAGGATTCTGCTGTAGGTATACAGAAAGACTAGATATTAAAAACAGTGGACAAAGAAAAACAACGCTATTGAAAACTTTCAGTGTTTCTGGACAATTTTGACAAAAAAAAAAATTAGTAGTTTCTTCCCATTTTGTGATTTATGCTTGCTCTCAGGTAATCAAGCTTACTCTGCCTGCTTGAATTTTATTGCCTCTTAATGTTGTTAAGAATAAATTTGAAATGGAAATAATAAGCATCTACTTCTTTTGGCAAGGAGGAATCTATAAGGCTTTTTTTTTTTTTAAGATTGGCATTTCCATATTGTTTAGTGTAACAGAACTTTAGTCAAATTGGGACCATAAGAAAAACAGTTGAGAGATCCTGAGAAAAGAAGCTAGATTTATTTTTAAATGAAATTGTCAGTAGTTGAAAATAGTTCGTCAGATAAATAGTTCATCAGGTACAGGGCATCATCTGCAGTTTTAAACTTGAGAGTGTTTGCTGCAAAAAGTCTCATTCTGGAAACTCTTAAATTATGCAGCTATTACATTTAACTTCAGAATTTATCAGGAAAAATGTATCTGCAATTAGTGTAATTAGTTACCAGAGGACATAATTAACAGCTAAATACACAGATTTTTGCCCTCCACCACCACCCACACACCTTGACGGTTGCAGTTGCTGGTGTTCTAGTCTCTGAAGTTTTACCAAAAGCAGAGTTCCTGTAACAAAATCAGTTGTGTTGTGCATTAAAAACATGTTTCTGAAGTTCAAATGCACATGGGTTTATGTATATATATATCTCTAACAGCTCCTCACGATGTGAAATGACAGTGTTAATAGAAAATACTAATGGAAATTTAATAGCTACTTAAAAAAAGCTTTTAGAAGTTCATTGATGCAGCATTTTATGCATGATACTGCTTTTAATGGCAAAAATACATCATCAGTCAGCATCTTGACAGCCTGTTTTCCTTGCAGTTGAAAACAGGAAAGTTAAAACCAGCTGAATGTTGTGGGGTGGTTGGTTATGCACTGCTGTGGAATGGGCTGGATAACTTAATGTGTACAGAACTCACACAGTGTTTAGGTTTGAAAAAAGGGGTGTGCGTCTGTAAAAATAAACCTGGTTTTAAAAAAGTTCTATTTAAAAGCAGAGAAGACAAAAACAAAGGTAAAAACTTGATTAATATATCAAAACGATGCCATTTGGTTTTCTAATAAAATCAGGCTGTAATTTTATTATTTCTTTCCTCTCCAGATATCCAAGAGTAGTAGCTTCTGGATTGGGGTGCTTAGGAGATCCTTAGTCTGCAGGGCGAGGAAGAACAGAGTGTCCTCCCTATGCTGCAATTTCCTTGAACATACAATACAAAACCTTCTTTCCAGCTTTCCTCATGTTTGTTTTGCAATGTGTTGGCAGTGGAAAACAGATGATCCTGTTCTTCCAATTTGTATTTAAATCATGTATTAATACTGTCAAACTTGGTAGAAAAGCTATTTAGCCTTTATCTCCCAGAGTAGAAGGTTTTAATAATGACATTTGTTCCCTGTGTAGGATTTACTTTGTCTCCAAGCAGCTTGGGTTTATGTAGGCCCTTAGTCCTACAGTAGTTGGTGTTGTCAGCAGTTTTTTATTTTTACTGTAGCTCTTAACAAATTTAGTTTTGAATCAGATGCTGAGTACTGCAGTGGTGTTTTATAATTTGATGGCAGATTTCTTAACCCGTCTTAATAACATATATGCTGGCAAATAAGTATTTCCCTCCCGCACCCTGACGATACTTGGCATTTGTTGTGGTTCCACATGTTATTTTCTCAGTTATTTCCCTGAAGCTAAAAAGAACCATGCCTTCCTGCTCTTGACAGGCACCTTGGAGTTGGTAATTTAAGGAGCAGAATAATAGGAAGAGTCGTTGAGAAGTTTTCAAAGTAAGGATCAGATAAGTCAGAGTGTAAACCTTGCCACAGTTAGACTTGTAAAATTCAGCCTTACTACGACATACGTTAAGTACAACATATTTTTGACTAATTCAAGGATAACAAATACTTGCTTTCCTTTTTTTATATGTGCATGTTTCTGGCATAATAACACACATATATATTATTTTCATTAAATAGCCTTGCTGGAAAGGTTAAAAATAACTATATCTTATAACAAGGGGTCTCTTTAGTGAATAAAAGAACAATAATTTGGCAGGAACTAATGATTTTTTTAAATTGTTTTTTCCTCTCCAGTCTAATGTATTTACATTTTCCAGTATAGTGTTGTTAGTTATGTTGTTCTTATAATGATATTTCACAGTTTCTTTGGGGGGTGTATGTGCTGGAGTTTCTTTGGGTTTTGTATGTTTTTTTTTTTCATTTCAGCTGTAACATTGGAAATTCTGTTTAAGTGTTGATTGTAGCACTAGGGCAGCAGGAGAAAGCAGCACGCTTGTTTAATATCATTGTAATAGTAAGGGGAAATAGCCAAGAAAGATAGCAGAATTAATACTTTTTTGTTTTTGCAGTTTGCACAGTTATCTTTTTCTAGAGACGTGCTCTTGAACATCTAGAATTGTGAGGAGTATTAGCACAAGGTGTGTTTTCCTCCCAGCTATCTGTCAAGGTTACAAGGTCCATATTTTTTCCTCTGGACTGTTTGGTGTTTCTCTGCTTCTTTGTAGACTAATGGTCAGCTTGGAAACTCTGCTTGGTACAGTAGGGAAGAAAGGCAGCTGAACCCAGTAAGCTATAAAATACTATTAATATGGTTTTCTTCCTCTTGCTTCTTTCTTAGAGGAAATAATACTGACTATACCCCTTGGAACCCAGCACACGAAAAGAACTGTCTGGCCTTTCATCTTGGTTGTTTTTTTCCTTAGCCTTTTTGCACTGCAAGACAGATCCATGACTGCCTTTTCTTGTCATGTTAGGCATTTCAGAAGCTCTTCCAATTCTGGAACACTAAACCAGGAATTTCCTAAGGTTCATCAAAACTGCTCTTTGACATAATGAGGTTTCAGCTGGGCCAATGTATTGATAGATGTCAGTTCTGATGGAGAGTCCACAGAAGGCAGATGGCTTTGCATGGCAAGTATCTCCAAATCTGCTACTGCTCTTAGTAGCAGGTGATACATATTTTTTTCTGCCTGTGTTACAACAGTGTTCTGCAGATGTGGCTCATGACAGCGAAATCTGTGGGAGGCTTTCATTTCCTGAAAATTGGGTGAAATGATTGTGCCCTGAGATGGTGTTTTACAGGGGTTGTGCTTAAATAGCTGCAATAGTGTTAATTCATAATGAGACTTGTGGATTGTTTTATTGGTCTTTCAAGGGGAGCCATGTTTCTCTTGGTTTCTCATGAATCACAATAAATTTCTGCAAAGGGATCAGTTATGGACTGTAGAAAAGTTGAAGTGTAAATTGTGGATACATTAAGTGAAATCTCTGCATTCTCATTGAATTTACTCATTTCTATACTGTGGGTTTGCCCCACATTTTTTCAAAGATATCAGAAACTCAGCTAGAGAAGAAATTAACAGTGTCATGCTCCTTCTTCAGTTCAGCAGTGCTAAAGGAGGTGAGGCTGAAAATAATTGCTCCCAGAAGTTAATACAAAGAGGAAATCACAAAGTTCTAATTATTTTTCTGGAGTTCTTGGTGTCAAGAATATCCAGACTTAGTCTAATTAAAGAAGGTAAGGTTTCTCCTTCATAGTTCAGCTACTCTCTGCTTACTAGAAATAATCTATCCTCACAAATAAGTATCTCTTACTAATTTTACATATGCTAGTTAGAACATTTTTCTGCTGAGTTTTGGAGGCTGGTTTTTATCCTGGTAGTGTCCAGCCATTTGACTGACATCATTGTTCATGGAAGCGAGTTCTCTGGGTTTGTTAATGTAATTTTTTGATGGTTTGTTTATTTGGTTGCTTGGTTGTTTTGGTGGAGATTGTGTTTGCCTTTTTGGTTTTTTTTTGGTTTTTTTTAAAGCAATGGTTCCACAATTTTTTTAAAAATTGGTTCCACAATTCCTCTGTTCATATGTTCTGGTGACTTTGGTGTTGCTGTTGGAGAATCTGTAATTCCTTCCTGTCCGAGAGACACTTTACTTCCGGGTAAAATGGGGTTTTGGAAATTTTTGTAGGCCCCAAGGGTGTGGTCACAGGGTTCCATTCTCACCTCTTTGTTCAGGCACCTTGAAGTACTGCCTGAAGTTGAAGTATGAGGATTCTGGACATCATTCTGGTCAGAATAAAGTGGCAATATTTGAACCTATTTCAGTTGTTCTCTCTGGCTGTGCTTTTCTAATGAAATGAAAGTTGCTGTATTTCAGCCAGAGAGGGAGATGACCTTTGAGACTGGTAATTTGACTGCCCTAACAAATGAAGCGATACGGCCAGGTAAAAATTTTAATTGGTCCTAGTTGGAGTCTTGAGTATAGTAGTCACAATAGACAAAAAAAAAAAAAAATCAGCTTGTAGTAATAGTCTATTTTCTTTAGTGTCATTCAGAAATGTAACAATGAAAGGCTCTTAACGCTGTATTTCTGAACCTTAAAATCCACTTGGTCAGCTTTTTCACTGTAGCATCAAGGAACCATGCAGCAAGGCCACAGCTTTGAAAGTATTGCTTTCTTAATGAGGAATGCACCCAAAAAGGGTTCCTTGTCCCTTCTCAATGAAAGCTTGTCAGAGCAGAAGTCACGCTGCCTATGAAGCAGGGAGGGAAGTTCCCTTAATACTTGCACAGCAGCCACCTGGAGAGCTGTTTATTACTCTGCTAAATGTTATAGATGATGCTATAATACAGTTATCATCAGTTTGGGAAAACAATGTAATTAAAAAAAAGAACCAGAAAAAAAAAAATCTGTCTTCTAGTTTATCGGTTCTACAGTGCTGATCATTAGAGCTGTTTGTTCTAAGAAAAAGGTCTTTTTCTTCCCTCTCTAAAATGAGTTATTTAACAAGTAGCTCAAGTATGCAGGTACTCGCACAGTTATTCTGTATGTCTAATAAAAATGTGCATGTTAATGATTTTTTTTTTTAGAAATTCAGTCTTTAACCTGATGTTAAATATCTGTTTGGGGGGCATGGTTATGGAAAGAAACCAGAATTTTTCATCAAATCCTAGTTATCACTTTTTGCTCTTGGCTTCTGAAAAGGAAAATATTTTTCAGAGTACCTGGAGGGTTTTTTTAACTACTGCTCACACGTGTTTTTTTGTGCTAGGTAGTTTTGGACTGTGAGCTCCCCAGGGAATGAAGTGTAAAGATGTGAATAGCTGTTTGTGACTGTTGATAATTTTTTAAGAAATATAGATGAGGACAAGTTTTGGGCTTGCTGCCAGTTTATCTTTCCCAGTTGTCTCCTTTTCTCTTAGTCTGTTTCATGCCAGCTCTAAGAACTGAAGTTTTTTCCTTGCTGTGTAAACCATGTTTTCCTATGCAGCATTTTGGAGGTGCCAGCTGACCTGGAAGACCTTTGAGGGAGTGTTTTCTCTCTGGTTTGAGTGACCTATGTGAAGATGGTTGTAGTGGGCTTCACAATGTGCTGAGGAGGAGAAAAGATCAGATTCTTAGGATCTCATGGAAATTAACTTTTATCTAAGAATAACACTAAGAAATAATCTCAGCTGTAAGAAACTCTGTGTAGCTAGAAGTAGTTGCTTTTCTTCTTGTAGAAAATACTTATAAATATGTTGTAAAATTAACATGAGCTCCTGGATAAGTACAGATCAAGTTTGAGCATCTGATCTATTCTTACTCTTTTTAGGCCATCATGACTGCACGACCTATTTCCAGAGAGAGTAATAAGATGTCTTATTTGGGTATTGATGTTTAAAAGCTTAAAATGTAAATGCAAAAAAGATGCTGTTTGATTCCTGGGGTGGAAGGTGATGTGGTATGTGTGTTTCTTAAATTTTGTTCAATACAAGTACTGTGATTTGTAGCTTAAGCATAATTTTTTCCCCTCTTTCAATTTAAGAAATAACTTTCATACAGGAAAATTTCAAGGTATTCCAATTAATAAACAACAATTTTTGTTTATCAAATAAACTGTTACAAGCTACAGTGTTCTTGCATATTGTTGTATATCTTTGGTTTATTGTCAGTAAGAAATTGTATGTATATTTAAAATATTCTAGTAGTCAGTAATGGTTATTGTGTCTGGTTGTTGCTTCCCAGAAGGCAGAATCTCTTTATTCCATATGGCGTTCAGGAAGTCTGATCTTTCTGTAGTCTTTAAGAAAGCATACATTTTTAATGTTAGGTCTGTCCCCTTTCCAAACTGAGAGCCTGCTACTCATGAGTAGCAGTTCTGACTCAGAATCTTGTTCTTGCAGGGTCTCTTCCAGTTCCAGACAGCTTTGTCTCCAGTCAGAGGTTAATCCTTCTCGTTGACCAGTGTCGTCAGAACCTTATGAAAATACTACCTTTTAGATTTTATCTTTCTGTGAGCTTAGCTGCTCTGGATATTGCTTGAAAAATACTGCAGAGTTTCTTTCCATAAGCATTAAAATATATCATAGTATTTATTAAAGTCTTTTATGTTAGTAGCAAAAGAGTTTGCAGCTACTTCTTATTTTAATACCATGTTTTTAACATTAAACATAAAATGGAGTAGCTGTATACATGCCTCCTGTTTCTTATGGACCTTTTTTTTTCCAAGTCCACTGTAGTGAAGTGGAATTTGACTGTAAAGGGCCACCACAACGCTCCTGCCTTTAGGACATGTTGGATCTGGGCTCAGTGAACTTTGCATGTCATCTTTCTCAGTTTTGTAGGGGTTTTGTTTGCTTTGGGTGGGGGTTTCTTGGGGTGCACTTGCTTTTTTGGTAGTGGTGATATTCCTAGCTAGTGGTTTTTTCATCTTCAGAGAGGTCCTCACCTCTTAAAAGAAAATGGTCTCCATTTCAAGAACAACCTTAAGCCATCCATAATTTAAACTAACCCTTAAATGCTGCCTGGAATCAATGGGGAAGCCTCTACTGGTGTGAGAAACCTTTGCTCTGAGATGCAGAGTAGAACGTGCAATTTCTATATTCAGTGTCTTTCATGTTTTGGTACTGTATCTGCTTTCAAGTGTCAGCCACTTGTTAGGAATGCTTTCAAGGACATAGGATGAGTGTCAGTCACACTACTGATACATGCATTTATTCAACAGCTCACTCCCAGAGACTTGCTCCTTAAAGGAAAATGGTGGGTGGGTGTGTTCTGCTTGTTTTTTGGGTCGGCAGTTTGTTGCAGAGATGTTGCTGTAAGTGCAAATACAGAACTGCCTTGTGTTTCTGTTCTGTAAGTTATTTGCCTTCCTTGTTAGCTCTGTTGGGGGTACCTTCCTCTCTGCTCCCTTAAACTTGTGTCATCCTCTCTTCTCTGTTGGAACGTTGAGCTGATCCAGAAGTGGATCCAACCAAGTAGCTGGGGCTGTCATCTCACAGGCTGGCAGGATGCTTTATATGGGTTTTGCCAGATTTATGACAAGATGTGCTCAATCCAGAGCAATAAAGCTGTATCAGTTAACATTTTAGTTGCTTAACTCATGTTTTCTTCTAGTTATGAAGATGGACAGTGTTGGGATTTTTTTGTTTTATTAGTTTATTATTTTAGTCTGAAGTTGTACTGGTTCTACTTAAAAATGAACTCTTCCTGTTAACATTTGTTTGATAGGCAAGATGAATCATGGCTTCATTCAAATAGGTTCAATATGGATTAACTTTATTATTACTTAAAGCTCTTCCAGGATCTGCTGTAGGATCTACTTTGATAAGGACTTTTCTGTCTTAAAACTGGTTGGTTACGTTTCTCACCACTTTCTTCCCCCAGCCTACAGGAGCAATTTCAGTGCTGTGTCTGTTTGGAAATACCTGCCACCCCCAGCACTTTGCTTCTCTTGACCACAAATCCTTTTCTTTGGTTTGTTTTGTTCCTCCTGCCTCATTTGGGGAAGGTAGAGAAAACCAGCCCAAAAATGTGATGTTGCAGAGTAAAAACTTAAGTGATCAAACACTACAGATTAGTGTATGAGCTGCCTCCCTTGAGACACTCTCCCCCTTTTTCTTTTTTATGATGCAGCTATTGGGGGGATTTAAAGCTTTTTTCTTACTATTTTAAAGAATTTGTCAACCTTACATTTGTCATTTATATTTAAGACACTTTTTGGAAATACTATCTGAACACATGTAAGGTAAAAATGAAACCACGTGCACATGTTTTGGAAAAGATGTCATGGACATGATAAATTTTCTCTAGAAGTGACCTAGATGGGTATATATTTTTATAAATAGCTCTTGACAACACTTTGTCACTTCTTTGTAACTTATAATGTCTTCATGAAACAAAAGAAGTCAATTGTGTAATTTTATTTTTTCTTTATTTTAATGTACTCACTTCCACAGCATCTGTGGAAAGACAAAGCGGTCTTGACAGCAGTTGCCAGAATGGCAGATTTATTTTCTTCTTCTTTTCCTCTTGGAAGTGCTTATTGGTCTTCTGTGGGTCTTAAAGCTTATAGTGTTATGGTTCAGGTTCATGAGTCGTTTTGAACTATCAGATAAGAGATAATTCTTTAATTTAGGTTTTGACCTGTCAGTATCACAAAGTTCAGTAAACATGATTTTATTTGAAATTATTTTATCTTACTATACAATGTAATTGGTGTAAAATATTCGGGTAAATATTTTTATTTGAGAGCAGACTCAGCTTAATTTAATCTCTTAAAAACTGCAAACATATTGACTTGGTTAAAACTGTGACAGCATCTGGCAGTCATTTCAGCAGGTGTTTGTATGATGATATTAATATTACACACACACTCTTCCAAATTTGTTTATTGACTTTTATGCTTCTATCATCAACAAATGTGATTATAATGCTTTTTATGAATGTTATTGCCTGATACTGTTACACTTTAATATAGGGTTTTTCAAAATATTTTGGAGGCACTGAGCTTTTGTATTTTAAAATAGATATTTCTGCTCTAAAGCAGGTGTATGTTTAAGTGTTTCTTAGGGAAGGATTTTCAAAATAGAGCTCTTGGAGTCTGTTTTAAGAATTTTCTTGCTCAGGGAAGGGTAGTTTGGAGTGTTGAAGAAGCATTACTTTGTGAGCAGCATCTCTCTGAAGGCTCCCAGTGTAGCTGCTTTGCTCTGTTCAGGGCTTACAGGGAGCATCTGGAAGGCTGAAACCAAGCACCGAGGCTACTGCTGTAAGAGATCACTCAAGACCTTCAGTTTTCCTGGTACTGTTTCACTTGGCACTAACTACACAAGCTGCATCTGGAAAAATAGGATCAGTTGTTATTCCTGAAGTGTCAGAAATCTGTGCAGAAGCCCCTCAGAAGTGTGGCAAAAACTGCTGGTGAGAGATGTCATGGTACCCTCCCCTCATCTTCTTCCTTGCTGTTCAGATGGAAAAGGGAAGATTTTAATTCTTCTGATACCTGCTGTGAATGTGTGCATATCCCTTAATGTCATCTGTGATCTTTGAGTAAGACTCCTGCCATTTTCCTAAACACACTGCAAGAAAATGAATATATTTCTCTTCTGCTTAGCCAGTCCTTCAGTGTTTCAGCCAGACTGACCTTTACTTCCATTTTACCCCACAGGCTTTTGCCTTCTCTTTCCAGCAGTAATATGGTTTGTCCTTTGTGGCCTCCATGGGTGTTCTTCTGAAGACCTGATTCGGGTTTCTCCGTGCCCTTTTCATCGCCTACTGAGAGATCAAAATTCTCTGCTTTGCTTTTTATTTTTTCTTCTTTTTTTGCTGTTATTTTTGCGTATTTTGCTTTTGCTGTGTTTCATGTGAATTTGGAACCGTTGTACCGACCATCCAGAACAGGGGGGAAAACCCAGCTGTTCTGACAGTCATCTTGCGTCTTCAATGCAAAATAGGGGAGCAGTGGGGGCTTGAGGCACCACGCTCAAAGTCCCCAGGTAGCTTCTGGGGTGTATTAGCAACAGTAATCATAGTTACTGTATCAAATCTAAAATAGAAACAAAGGTTGCAAAATCGATCCGTGCTGCAGTGTCTGAGTACATTTGGGTGTTTTGCTGTGGGGAGCCTTGGGGCTGGTGGTGGTGCCTGAATTCTTCCTGGCGGGGCCTGCTTCACACCCACGGCTCCTTTTCTGCTCTGGTGTGCCAGGGAAGGCTGGGAGCTCTCCTGTAGCAGCTTCTGTCTTCTGCCTACCTTGTTAAATTGAGAGGGTGTTTTTGATCAGAGGTGCAAAGAAACGGGTAAATCCAAGTGACTGAACCATGAGTGTGCACTGAGTCTGCTCTGAGGTCACTGGCCTCCCACAGGCAGTGATGCCTGCACTGGGCCAGACACACTTTCACAGGAAAATTCTGTGAAAAAATGAACCACAGTTCATTTATCAGTGTCCTTTAGGCTTTTTGCATAATTCATAAATACTTGTCCTTCCTAGGTAGTGAAGTGGTCAGATGTGAGGTGTGCCTGGTAAGCAGCAGACAGGGAGTGTGAGCCAGCTTCTAGGTGAGGTTTCAGAGGTGGCTGTCTTTTAAGAAATGGTGGGTCTTGCTAGAAGTGTCACAATTCACTTCTGGTCATAAAAACCTGCGCTGTTGATGCAAAAGGAGCTGGTGGTTCTTCCCAGTCATGTGGTCTTGTGGCTGTGCTGAGCTGGACCAGCTGCTGGGCTGGCTGAAGGTTGATCCTAGAGGTGTTTGCAGGTTAATTTTCAGGTGGATTAATGAGCTGATGAAGCTCTTCTCTGTTGCTCTGAGGTGCCTGTGTGGAGCTGTACACATCACTAGTGAACTTCATCTTCACACCAGCTTCTGTTCTCTGTTTGGATGTTGTGGCAGTGTCGTGATCTCTAATGGTACATGACAAGGTTGCAGTTTTATAAATATCTGATAAAGGAGGGGAAAAATAGTTTGGGGTTTTAGGTTTTTTTCACTGATGTAGCTGCTCCTGCTGCATGGTGTGTATAATACAATATAAGCGCATTTTGTAATATATGTCAAAAAACCCCAAACCAGAAACCCTTAGGAAAATAATGAGATTAAGATTTTGAAATGTGAGTGAGTCACTTCAGAATTGCATTGCTTTGTGTTTTAAACAGACTACTGTAGGTATTAGAAGAGATGGGGGGTTTTATGGTGGCATGTTGGGTTCTTTTTTGTGGATTTTTTTTTTACATTAGTCTCTTCAACCTAATATATTCAGGAAAACTGCTGTCTCTATGGCATTGCTTTTATGGCTATTACTTTCACGTCACATTTTGCCCAGTTTAAGAAGAAAAAAGCAATTAAAATGAAAAGGAAATACAAAATTGTTTTCTCACAGTTAAGCA
Organism: Edolisoma coerulescens; assembly: GCA_013397115.1. Classification (NCBI taxonomy): domain Eukaryota; kingdom Metazoa; phylum Chordata; class Aves; order Passeriformes; family Campephagidae; genus Edolisoma; species Edolisoma coerulescens. The sequence continues at coordinate 316,103 of VWZW01006801.1, read as the reverse complement.
TCTGCAGAAAGTGTACCTTTTGCTTAAGTGGAGTTGGCTTTAATTTATTTTCTAGATGCTTTTTGTTCTGGCCTTTTTAAAATTCTTGCAGCTTTATAATGTAATGTTAGTTATAGGGCATGCAGCAATGAGTAATTATTTCTTGCTTGTTTCAAGTATGTTCCATAAATATATGAACAGGGAAAATTGAACCTGGTGAATCAAAACCTTTAAAATTATACTCATGACACTCTCTGCACTTCTGTTTTAAAGGGTGGGGAGAAAATAAGCTCTTTTTCAAGTGTAATTTAGGTGAAGAGACTGTACATATTTAAAGCCACCTCCATTTTACAGAAGGTTTTGTATGCTGGCCTGAGCTATTCCCAAAATGTTTGAGGAAAACTCAGTCTTGAGTTTTGTACTAAGTGCTATGTTTACTAAAGGATTTCTTGATAATGTCTAGTTAATAATTGACACTTCAGTGTTCCTCATTCTGCTGATAGTGCTAGGTGAAAAATTTGAAGTAATGGGATGATTGAATTAGCATAGTGAATTAAATGCTTGCAGAGAAACCAAAAGCCTAGTTTTTTTGGTTGTTTGGTTTTTCTTGAACAGCTTTTGGTGTAGCTGCTGTGTATGTATGGAGAAAGTACACATGAAGGAACTTAGATTCTCGTGGATTTTTGTATGCTGTGTGTATTCTTAATTTTTTTTTGCTAGAAGTTCTCTGTTCTTCAGCACTTTCTCCCCACCCTTCTGAATATGTACTTACCTGAAAATTTCTGTAGCATTCTCCTGGTATAAAGCAGAACTACAATTCTAGTTGTTGTATTTCTTTTTTTGTTTGCAGATGATGATGTACCTGCAGATATGGTTGCAGAAGAATCAGGTCCTGGTGCACAAAACAGTCCATACCAACTTCGCAGAAAAACTCTTCTACCTAAAAGAACAGCTTGTCCTACAAAGAGCAGTATGGAGGTAACTTCTTTGGGTTTAATTGTGAAGGAAATTTTACTGTTTCAAGAATATGAAACTACTTAGTATTTTTTTTTAAGTCTAATGACTGAACTAATTCTTATTTATTTCATTAAAGGGTGCCTCTACTTCAGCTACTGAAAACTTTGGTCACCGAGCAAAACGTGCTAGAGTATCTGGGAAATCCCAGGATTTATCAGGTAATAACTTTTGTACAAGAAAGGAGGCGAGGGAGAAGGAGTAGAGACATTTTAAGGTCACACATTCTCCCCCACACATTGTGCCCAAACTGTTTTTCTGTGTGTTCTCCCATTAAGAAACAGTAGTGGGGAAAACAAAAAAAAAAAAAAAACCAACCCAAAAAAAACAAAACAGCAAAACTACAGGCTTGTTCTGAACTTCAAATTTGGCAGCATGATTTTAATCCGAATTTTTAGAATCGGATGCCTTGTTCCGTCTGCTTCACTGCTGGCATGTTTTGGTTGTTTTTTATTCTCACAGTGTTGTGTAATTGTATCTAAGCTACTGTTAGGAGCACTAATGCTGCAATAGTGCCTTGTTTACCATTTCTCATATTGATGGCATTGTTTCATTGCATTTTTAGGGGTAGTTTGGGTATGTAATTATAGCACTTCATTGTGGAGGGAGGGACTTGGTGTGTTTGTAAATAAGAATACATGTATGCCTGCATACATAATGTACGTGGATTTTTGCACACATCTGCAGTCTATGTACATTGTATAATAAACACACATCCAATACATGTGTATATAACTACACTGTGTGTGTATTTTATTTGTGTGCACACACTTTGTAGGTGTGTACAGGCACACACACCCTGCTTGTTCTGTTTTCTCTGTAGTTTTCCACTCTCTCTGCTGCTATTCTTTTTTGTCTCCTGACACACTCTTTAGTTCCAAGAGATCTGCTGTCACTTTTGCCTAGAAAATCAACACCAATGCTTGCCAATTCCCATCGATGTGGTTTCTCCTGCTTTCCTTGCTTTTGATTTTTTTTTTAGTCCACATCTTCCTTAATATTGTGGATTAAAACTGAGCAGCTGATACAAGGTTTTGGGCCTGTTTTCATTGCTTCTGTTGAGGTCTGCGCATTCTGGCTTCCCATCTTCTCCATAGTGTAGTTTTTGTCTTTTGAGCTCTCTTTTTCCCCCTTTGTTTTATTCTTCCCCTCTTTGATCAACTCTTAATTTCAGCAGCTGTTTAAGAACCGTTTAACTTCAGATTTGTGTTCTTGAAATGGCCAGAACCAATTGGCCATCAACCTGTGTCATTTTTCATTGATTCATTTCCTGATTTGCTCTCTGGAGCCTTGTACAGAGTTGTCTTATCACAAACTCTGTTTCTCTTGACAGTTCTTAGTTTTTCTTCCATTTAATTCACTTTTTTGCTGTCTTCTTCACTGTGCTTTTACTCTCCTCCTTGCTTTAGTGAAAGTCTGTAACTTTACAACATAAATGACGCTGATTTCCAGAGGAATTCTCCACGCTTTCACTGCACATTCCATTTGTTAGATTCTTGAGCTCATGTGGGGAAAGTACAGGGATTGTGGAGGCTTCCCCAGCATGGAATTAATGGGGGAATTGTTAACGGTGATTTTACAATTTTACTTTTAAGACTATGTTCAGTTGCAATGTAAGAAGGGAGTGTCCTCCTCAAACCGTTTTTTATTAATCTCTTTCCCAGTGCAGGTGATGGTAATTTTTTTATTCTCCCTGTTGAGTTTCTGAGAGATTCCTCTAGATTTGTACAAGTATTGATTGTGGTGAGATTTATTTTAACACACAGCCCCATTCACCTCACTTTTTTGTTGGCATAGGTAATGATAGCTGTTGCAACTGAGTTGTAAGCATGAGACTTTGTGGATTGTTGTGAGTGGTGACTGTGTATTGTCATCTGGGCTGTACAGTTGGTTTTTTTAGAACTGTAGATGAAGTGAAGGCATAGGATTAGAAATACAGGAGAGTTTCTTGGTGGAAAACCATTCCTTGCTGTACAGACTCTGAGTTGAGGAACATTCAGTGATGTTGAAAGGAGAAATGCCAGTCAACTAGAGTTTCCAACTGGAGCCAGGAGTTGGAAAAACATGTATTTTAATACAGATTTCAGAGTTAGTTCTGCTGGGAGTGTTGCTATTTTAAATTTCTCTTTTCACTGAACTGTGGATTTGCAGTACATACTGAGACTCAAGGTTACTGGATCACTCACTGATTGTTCTGTACACTAGAAACATGCATAACTCATAGTTTACAGAACTTACTGACTTTTTAAATTGATTTCTTTCTTTTCCTATTGATTTCCTAAGATACTTTCCCAAGAACAATACATGCTATGTTTCTGACATATTTCTGCTTCTTAAAAAGAAAAGATTTTTACTAAATGCCTCCTTATGGAGCAAAAGCTATTTGTCTCCATCTTCTCCACTAAAATGGACAAAAAAGGTAACCATATAAGACATAATTTACAATTCTGGATTCTTGGGATGGCATTCTTGGTCTTTTTACAAAGAAGGGAATTCACTTTCAGGCAGCTTTCCCTGCTCTTTGTCTTGGTATTACTTTGCTAGTCCCTGTCAGCTAAGTGATCAAAACTGAAACTGAATTAGCATCATGCATATCCTGTGGAAACTGAATGACATAACTTCTAACTTTCAGATGTGCAGTATATTAATGCTTACTAAATCATAAATAGTTCAACTGTCAACTTACATTAGGGCAAAGATAAAGATCAGTGATGACCTCTTGCACTTCGTTTTTATTTTTATTCTTGTCTGGTTTTGACACTTACTTGGAAAATTGTTTGGGTTTTTTTTAATAGGAGTATGCATTTTGTACATTACCTTCACTTCATCAATAGGCACGAAACTGTCAGGAGTAGGAGCATGTAAATGCTTCTGATTTGGTGGCCAGACAAGCCTTTAAAACTGTTTTGGCTCGTTTTTGTAAACTGAGAGGAAGAACACATTGATTGCATCCTTGCTTTGACACATTATCAAAAGATGTCCAAGATGTGAAGTGTGTATTTATAGAACAAAAGCATGTAGGTCTCTCTTGGATACAGAGAAAAGTCTTCACATTAAGAAGCGAATTAGCTTTTTCAAATTATACTGGAGAATTTCACCTGTTAATCACTGTATCAGTGATTTGAGTGGAGAAATCTTAAATCAACCCCTGCTTAATTGAGCAGAAGGGCAATTTAAATTAAGTTGCTCACTTCTACAGGATTTTGGATAAAGCTGAGTGAGGATAGCAAACACCTGTAAAATCATCATCTTCATTTTGAAAGCAATGCCTAAGCTTCCAAGTAAATGCAACTTGAAAAATTGCAGGGGCAAGGGCATTTATCAATGTTTTTAAATTTTTTTTTTTTTATTTCTAGTGTTTAGACACTTTTTCAGAGCTGGTCCTTGTCCCCTGCAGTAAGGAAACACATCTGGATTTCAGTTTTAATTTTGAAGTAGAGCCTAGGGAGGAAAACAGGAGTATGAACTTTGGCACAATGGGAAGGGACTACATTAGTGAGCTTCCCCCTTCCATAAAATGTAGGTAAAGGAAGAAAAAAACCTGCAGGTTGTTTATGGAAGTAACTGCTTAAATTGTACGCCTCAGGGATTTGTGTGTTAAAAGGAGAAGATGGGTTGTGGAAGACTTGGGAGGATTTACTGTTTTGCATCTGCAATATAACATTTCAGCTTTCAGTAAGACAGTAGAAGTCTACATCTACCTGGAAAGCTGCCAGAAAAAAAATTAATTCAGAAGTAATGTCCAGTTATCCTGTGATGCATTTCAAGCGTAATTAGGGCTGTAGAAAGAACTGCTCCTGCCTGTTTGACACAGGGAAGACCCTTTATATATCTCCATTGGAAAAGGACCTTTTTAAAAACCAGCATTGATAGTGCATGTAACATTCTTTGGTGATGCCCAACAATGCCCAGCCTTACAGGCTGCTGTTGTGCTCTTCAGACTTCAGGCTCCCCAGGTGTCTCTTGAGCAGAAGGCCTTTCCAGACTACTTGCATTTCATAAGTTTTACCAACTTACTGGCTTCAGCCTGGCTCATAAGGCTTTGTTTTGTTTTGTTTTTTCTTGAATAAAAATAATTTTGTAATCTGCCATTAATAATGCTGTTGCAGAAGAGAACTGTCTGGGCCAACTTCTGGGCCTTCGTTTCTCTCTCCTTCCTTGTGTCCTATGCTAGCAATTCTGTAGCTTGCAATGAGCTGCAGCAAGGAGCTGATCATAAAAAAATTCTGGAGGAGGATAGGATACTGTGGGAGCAAATAGCTGTAGACATGTGGAGTGATGGCATGTCCCACTTTGGTGCAGCATAGATTTTTGTTGGATTGAAGTGGCATGTACCTATAGTTTATGGCTGTAAGCTGTGATACTGCTGTGAGCAGCTGCCAACTGCATAAGTGCCCTTTTGGCATCTTGGAAGAAATTGGTATTTAGGAGTCACTAAGAGGGCGTTCATACAAGGGCACAACAAGGAACACGATCAGGGAAAGGTGCTGCAAAGTCTGGAATATTTCAGAATTTCTGCTGCCCGGTCTGATCAGAGGTGTAAGCATGACACCCTGGAAAAACAGCTCTAACCACTTCTGTTATAGTACACAGGTTCTGGTGATGTGATCTGCAGTCCCCAGTTTAGTATCTTTGTAAAGCCACTGTTCTTGTCCCTGCAGTTCCTGTCTTCTCCCTCTTACAGCTGGAAATAACACATTTCTTTGTGCTGCCTTGCCCAGGGGAATCCTGGAGCAGTTTGTTTGTTTATATGTGAAATCTCACATGGCTACTATTCTTCAGAATGTTATTCCCTCACATTTAGTAGGTCATCTCTCTTAAGGTCACTTCAGTAGGCTTCTTGTAGTAGCCAAAATGACAATCCTATTTCTCCTTAGGCTCAGATGTTCTAAGAAAAAATAAATAATGTAAGGGGCATTACATGGATGTAATTGTGCCATGAATTTAGCAGGCAGGAACTTTGAATGCCTTGCATACAAACCCTCTAAACTTTGGAAGCTGCTCTGCGTGGTTGTGCCTTTAGGATCATAGAAAGGATCCTGAAGGCATTAACCAAACAAGTGACCTTTGCAAGCAGAACTTGCCTGCTTTGAGGATTCATGCCAGGAGGGTCTGATGAGAACAAACTGCAGACAGGGCTTTCCCAAAGGAACTGTTGTATGTGGAGTGTCCAAGTGCCCAAGAGCAGGGGTTTAACAAAGTGCACTCCTGTCTCCACACAATGACGTGGGAATACAACTTTCTCCAGCCTCTCTGAAGGAGTGCATCTGGCAAGACTCACACTTCGTCTGGTTTAGATTTTTCATTTTAAAAGGGAGAACATAAATGGGAGTAAGTAGAAGGAGGAGACTTTGGAATTATTGCTGGCTATTGGTTTCCTACATCCCAGATGTCCTCTTTCCCTAATGTGTTCATTGTGGGAGAACAAGGAAGTCTTCCTACTAGTTTTTCCAGACAGTGACTATTTCTGATTAAATTCTTTTGTGTTTGAAAACATTTGCAGAGATTTTGGCTTTGGGACTGCATTATTATTGTTGTATGGATAATGTGGGTTAATTGAGCCACAATGAAGCTCATAGCAGTGAGAAGCCAGCATATCTGCAACATGCACAGTAGCCTACTTAACATCTGCACTTGTTTGCAGAATGATTCCTCCAATAGAAAAGGTGAACTAAGAAGTTTGGAAAGAGGACTTGAAGTCTGTAACTTCTATCAGATTTTTTGCCTTTGGTTTTAGAAGAAACATGCTTTAAAAAAAGGCTGCCTGAGATAATTGGCATTTTAAATGGGAATCTTTCAAGTGACAAGTGGGTAATCTTTTTCAGTCAGAATTTGAGCTTGCTAAATATGTCAATAACCTTGTATTGATTACTCTTTAATAGCAGCACCTGCAGAACAATATCTTCAGGAGAAGTTGCCAGATGAAGTGGTTCTAAAGATCTTCTCCTACCTGCTGGAGCAGGATCTCTGTAGAGCAGCTTGTGTGTGTAAACGCTTCAGTGAGCTGGCTAATGATCCAATTTTGTGGTAAGTGAAAAGCTATTCCTCATTATCTTGAGAAATACTAGATGTGCTGCTCAAGATGCCAGTACAATAGAAAAATTGAAATGTTGGTTACAATTAGTTGAAGTAAAACCAGTTGTATTTTATTATGTCTGGTTTAGTTAAGCCTTATTTGTTACTTCTGAATGTCTGATTATATGTATTAAACATTAAAACTTTAATTAAAACTGATTCTCTAGTAGTGTAGATACTAGTTAAACAGTGCTTGTTTTAGGAAAAGCAATGCCTTCAGTTGCCATTCCTTCTTCCTCCCTTAATCTTTTTTAGGCTACTACGCGGATTGTGTTACTTCACACAGAAGGAACAAAACATTTCTTCACTTTAGATGCAAACTTTGTCTGGTGTTACTTAAATGAGTTTTTTTGTTTGGTTTGAGTTTTGCTTGTTTTGTTTAATGGCTGGACACTTGGGCTGTTTTCTGCCATGTGAGTCTACTCTACCCTTGGGTTATTGAGAGTTTGAATAAATGGGATCTAAATTTGTAATTTTTTTATAAGGGAAAAAAACCAACATGTTTCTTAAGCTGCTTTATTTTAAAAGTAAAAATTTAGACTAAAAGTAAAATAATAAAATAACATCACAGAACTACCCCTTTTTTTCTGTCCTGAAGACAGCTTTGGGGATACCTTGTCAGATGAACTACAGCTTCTGTGATTCAGTGGCATCCTGTAAGTCTGGGCTTAATATCAGCAGGCTCAGACACTGCAATTATTTGCATTCTGGCACTAATGAAAAGAATCCAACTGCTGTGTGCCGTTTTCTTCTTCTTAAACCACTGTAATTTGTTCACTGATGAACTCTTTTTGGAATACAGTGCATCACTTGTTCTCAGTGAATGCATTTTTCAGTCTTTTTTTGGCAAGGTGAGGACGAGGTGGTAGCACACTTGGTCTTAAGTTTTGTTATACTTGTGCTACTAGCTTTTGTAAGTGTTAAAGCAATGCTGTAGTTAATACACAGTTTGATTCACAAATAGTGTAACTCCTTAAGTTTCTTCATGAAAATTGCATGGTGAGAACTTTTTCTTTTGGATTGTAAAACATAAAAATTTTTGTAAGAAAAACACAAAAGTCAGTACAACAAAAAAATTGGTTTTAAGTGGTAGGTACTGATTTTGGTCATGTTCACTGTCACTGACTGGCAAATTCTGTTTGGAAAAAACCCAGGTTTTAGCCTTTGGTTTTATATTAAAATGGAAGAGTAATCAGAAACACATTCATTTTCTCTCCTGCTCAGGAAAAGATTGTATATGGAAGTATTTGAGTACACTCGTCCAATGATGCATCCTGAACCTGGTAAATTTTATCAGATTAATCCAGAAGAATATGAACATCCAAATCCCTGGAAAGAAAGCTTCCAGCAGCTGGTAACAGTTTTATTCATTTATATTCAGATTCATAGGTATTTATAAAAGTAAAAACACCAACTTCTGAAATGTGGCTGACAATAGTAATTATCTTGGGTTTAGACTTTAAGATCCTTGTGATGTTATGCAGTAGAGGGAATTCAGAAGTTATTTCCTATTTTAAGGCACATTCTTTAGGGAGACACCACATGGTAAAGTGAATCCTTGAGTATCCAGCTCTTCTCTGTTGGGTTTTGCATCACTGAAATTTTGTGTAAGAGATTGCCATGGTCTGAGATTCTTGACTTGAAAGATGTTGTTGTCATATCTTACTAAACCAGTGTGTGTGCTGGTTATCAGATTTGTGTGCATCTTACTCTGGTGAACCAAACGTATACTGGTAATACCACTTGGGCTAAACAGTGATTTACAGCTGGCCTGACTGGAGGTAGACAAGTCTTTTTTAAGGAATGTGACTGCACCTCTAATCCAAAATTTCAAAGGTACTGAAGGAATGGCTGGGTGTGATATTAGGAGTAAGTAAGAGAAATAAACATTGAGGTGAGTGTATCGCACAACGCCATGTGTTGTTGGTTAATGAATTTATGAAGTGCATTGAGGACAAATGCTTGACTTGGCTTCTTCGTTTAGTATTCAGTCACAAGTGAAGGTATGGGATTCTTTTTTCCTCACCATATAAACACAGTTTTTGTGGCAAGCTGCTAGAAAATCAAGAGATGGAAGTAAGGACAGCTCTTGTGGAATGCTTCAGGTGTATGAAGCTTTTCAGTCAGTTTCGAGGCTTCTGGCTGCGTAAGTAGTTGGGCTCTTGGCTTAGTTGATCGCTCCCTTAGGCTCAGACACTTTTTGGTGTTGTCATTTCAAATTGTGTGCCTAGAGTGGGAGGTCAGTATATGATCCTTGCTTCCTGGGACAAACTGATATCAGCAAATGGCTTGTTAATTAGGGAATTAGTAGATCTCCTGTCAGTGCATTCAGGCCCACCTGTCTGCAAGCTTATCACAAACTGCTTTCCTTGTTTCAGTACAAAGGAGCACATGTAAAGCCAGGTTTTGCTGAACACTTCTACAGTAATCCTGCAAGATACAAAGGAAGAGAAAATATGTTGGTATGTTTCTAAAGCAGTTCTTAAAAATATTTATATATCTGTATAAATGGAAATGGACATTACTCTAAATTTGTCGCCTTTCTTCTAGTATTATGATACCATTGAGGATGCTCTTGGTGGAGTTCAAGAAGCTCATTTTGATGGACTTATCTTTGTTCACTCTGGTATATATACTGATGAATGGATATATATAGAATCTCCAATCACCATGATTGGTGCAGGTACGTAAACTGGGAGCATCACTGTCTCAAACTTGTGTTAATTACCACCTTAATTACCATGATAGTCTGGTCTATTAAGTATCCAGTATAAATGTCCATCTTTCTTCATCTGCCTAGCAAATAAGTGGTTTTTGTACAAGTGTCAGTAACTCAAAAGAAGCTGATGCTTCAGACTTAAGTACCGTTGTCTGCTTGCTAGTTCTCAGAATAACTTAATTTATCTTTTTATTTCGTTAGGTGAAAAAAAATTGAATTTGTCAGAAAGCTTATTCAGTTATATGATTGCAGTTGAAATTTTTACATTCATACGTATATATATAAAACCTCCATCTCCAGAGTAGAAACCAGCAGTGGGAACAAGCCCGAATTAGTATCTGTCCCATTTTCTTCAACATCATAATTCCATCTTGAGGAAGGAAATGAGAGCATCCAGCAGAAAGATTCTGAGACTGGAGCTTCCTTCTCTGTTCTCTGCTAACTGTTCCTCTGAACAGGAACCTTTATAGAGAAGGAAATAAAACTTGGAGAATAGGAAGAGTTTAGGAAGTTAATATAATATGCCAGGCTGCAAACTGTGGTACTTGTGGAGCTGCTTGCTTTTCCTGTCACTACTAGGAGCATGCTAATTCCCAGTAGCATGATAACTGGTGGGAATTCAGGCTGTATTACTGTCTGGTAGAGATTTTGGTTAAGGGGTCTCAGACCTCTTGCTCCTGTGGTGACCCAGAAGTGAATTACCTGCTGTTTGTGTTTTCTGAGAAGCTATCTCTCTGGGTTGGATGGGTTTACCGGGTTGTGGATTTTGTTGAGGGTGGTGGGTTTGGGATTTTTTGTTTGTTTGTAAGGATGGGGTTTTTTGTTTTGGTGGGTGTGTTTCATGTGTGTGTTTTGTATGTTTTGCAAAATCCCTCTTTTCAGGTATTCATCTGTTCTCCATACCAACTGTTTTGTTCTTGAGTGAGGCTGTTCTGGCACCTCTTGCCTGGGTTTTGCAGCTTTGGCAGGGAGAATGGTTTTGAGCAATGCAGTCAGATTGTTCCAGTGTTACTCTCAAAACTTGTCCCCACAGATCTGCAAGATGTGGCTGTGTTAGTATGTGAGTTTGTCAGCTTGTGACTACATTTCTGGAGCTGACATTCTGAACATGCCCACTTACAGTGCTTTGGTCTGTGTTGTGGAGAGATTTTGGAGCACAAACTGGATTCCTTTTGGATGAGACTAATTTAAGAGACATATTCCTGGAATACTCTTAACTGCCCTTCAGTAGCCAGTGTGTGTTCAGTCAGAGGGACCTGGTGAGGACTAGTCCAAAGTCAATCTCTTCTTCCCTCCCTGTCCTGCAGTGTGTGCTAGGAATGGCTCATCTTCAGCACTGTTTCCCTCTGTGGTACCACTCCTGTGTTAGGCTGCAGTGCTTGCTAATGAAGATGTGGCTGCAGACAAATAACCCCAGCTTCTGTTTCACAGAGTGGATGAAGAGTCATATTCATGAAGTGTTTAAAATACAGAGAAACTGGATCAGCACTGTCCTAAGATACAAAATTTCTCAATCGCTTCATGACACTTGAAATGATATCTTTGATACCAGGGTAAACTTCTGCATGTTCTCTGCCTCCTTCTAAGTTTTGAAAAGCCATCTGCTTTCCCTTCCTCTGGAATTAACCTAAGTTATTCAGAAAAACAGTTATCTTAAGCACAGTCCTTTAAAAGCCAGGGATCTTCATTGTGTATTTTTGTAACTGAATAGCTGTCTTGGGGAACAAAACCTCCAAGAGGAATCCAGAAATGCTAGATGTATTTATATTTCAGTTTTTGGCACTGCCGACTTCACTTCCTCAGACTTTCTCCACTGAATGGTGAGTGACATTGTAGAGAGAGTCAATTTTCATTTGACTGGAAAAGAAAACAAATTAAAGTGAACCGCTAAGCCTTGGAGAACTACCTCTTCTCTGCTTAGTCTGGCATGCTTTTCAGAATGGTAGGATTAAGGCAGCACCAAATCTCTCTGCATTTCTACTCAAATTTCTTTAATAGTTTCTTCTTCTGGCTTCAGAAGAAGCACAACATTAATAGAAAGTTTAACGTACCTTGAGCTTGCAGGAAGCTTCTGCTTTGTCACGTAAGCAAAATGTGCTTACAGAATAATGCCTGGTGTTCTGAGTTAGTTGTTCTGTTTAATTTTGGGCTTATTTCTTCCCTTAAATTTGTGGGAAGGAGTTGGTTCAGAAGGAAGGCTTTGGAAATATTACTAGTACTGTGGCGTATCTGAATTGCCAAGAAAGAAGCAAGAGGAAAGGTTCTGTAAGGAAATGGTTGTATCTGGTTCGGTGGACAGAAATACCTTTGAATTTCTTAAAAGAATTCTGTTTTCCAGGGTTGGAGAGGGGTGTGTGTTTGCTGCAGGAATAAGAGCCTTCCATGGAGTGCTCATCTCACTCAATACACAAAATCTCCCAACTGGCTGAGTTTCAGCAGTTGTACAGATATGTCCTGATCTGAGAATCTTCACTGAATGTGTATTTTCAGAGCTACAGCTTTCATTTTTTCCCCTTTATTTTCCACTTGACTTAAATAATGTGCAAGTAGGTGAAAAGGGATTATCAAAAGATTCTTCAGTCAAGAAAAAAAAATAATTAGTAAAACCAGTAAGAATTGTTGTTGTAATTGTAAGGGTGGAAAAATCTAAAATGGTAAGGAAACTATCATAACTGGATATTTTTTTACTTTAGAGTGCAAGAGTACTTTCACATGCCTGAGTTCTTCAAATATCCATTCTGCATCTTTGAAATGAAAGCTTTATTTTGGAATGGTTCAGACATTTGTGGTTTAGGTCTTGTAGACTGTAAGATCTAAAAGAGTATCTGGTTTTTGCTTGGTACAATTGGACAGGGTCACACTCTAGTTCCTGCAGAGTGTAGTGGTTTTTTGTCTTCTAATGCAGTGAAAAGTGAAATTCTTCTATTCCTTTTGAGGAATTAAATAATTCTGAGGCAACGTCCAGTTAATTTATATTTCTTTAGGCAGTCCCTTACTGTGGGCTTTCTGTTCCATTATTTCTTAACGGTCTATCCATGGTCCTTAAGCTGAGCATGAATTCTGATCCTGGGGAACATGACTCTCTTAAGTTTCAGCAAATTGACTTCTTGGGAGCTGTGTTTTGCTTGATTACAAAATTAGTGGCCCTTTTCTTCCATTTCCGTTTCTTATACTGGTTTCTTTTTTCTAAAGTGGCCTAAGCCAAAAGCTGAAATAGAGATATTTCTCTGAATGATGGTTTTGCAGAGATTCAGTAGAACATTGCAGAGAATTTCATTGGTGCATTTAGAATGAAACTAATGTTTAAGGAAGTCTTCCATATTTTCCTGGGGAGATCTAAGTGCAGTGATCTTACTAACTGGTGTGTTCCATGATGGGCATTCTGGGACCTCGCCAACTCAGAAGTTCCTACTTGTGTAGGAACTCATGTGCTGAGAGGAAGGTGTCCGTAGAGAGCATGATCCAGATTCTTTGCAAACAATTTCACAAATCTCTGTTTAATAGTGTTTCAGAGCACCCATTGTGAAGTGCAATTTTTCTGTGGCACCCTGAGAGGGAACACAATTCTGATACTGATTTATGGCTCTCATATCCTCCTAGGAGCTCTGTTTATTTCCTGGGTTTGCTTCACCTGCAGTACTGTGGTGCTGTTTCTTTTCATGTGCTGAAGTACACGGATTTGTTTATGCCACTGCATTTGCACCATGGTGAATATATAAAAATGTTACCAAACCACGGAAATATGTTTTGTATGATGACACAATTCCTCATCAAAGCCTCTTCTAGTTGTTATCTAGTACTAAGTGAATAGTGGTGTAGAGGAGAGCCAGACTACCTTAAAATATTTGCAGCTCTGCAATAATGAAAGCGGAGATTGGGCTTTTAGATAGTGAGAACAAGCTGGATAATAATGTAGATGTTGCTTCATTCTGACTGACATCTTTCTGCCAGAGTGATAAAGAACAGGACATACCACTTGTCTGTACTAATGTCAACAGACAACAGAAAAGGATCTGCTCGTGAGGAATCCTGTGGGTAGGCTTTTCAATAAAATACAGAATTTAGGGCAAATACCTGCTCATGTTTGTGTTGAGTCGGGAACAGTTTAAAATGCTATCAGATAAGTTATCTGCTATAGTACATGAAACTTCCACCTTTATATTTGGTGTACTGAGGGAAGGCTGCTTCTGGCTTGCATGTTTAATGTGCACGTTTGAATCAGACAAACGATCTTGCTTGTGAATGAGCGTCATTGAATTTATTTCAGTGGGTGGCTGTTGTTAACTTGTGCTCCCTCTGCTGGCTCGTGCCATCCCAATGTTAACATCGCCTACCTTTGGATTAAGGGTAAAGAATCGAGCACAGCCTTGCTGGTAACACAGAAAATGAAATGGCACATTATGGCATTTTGCAAGGGAACCGCTTTTTAACCTTCTGTACATACGGCCAGTAGTATAGTTCAATCTAATTCAATAAGATTTTTTTTTTTCCTAAAGAATAATGAGGATATCAATTCAAAACTCTGAATCTTACGTTTGAGAAGTGTGGGGAGGTCACTTGTAGGTCATGTGCAGATTAGTAAAGAGTGGTTCATGTCAGTGATGGAATGTATGTTTTTAGCATTAATAGAAGGGTTTAGAATACCAAAAGAAATTGTACTTGGAACGGAGTTAAACTGCCTCTAACCTGGTATCCATGTTCAAGCTGTACATTCAGTTAATTCTAAGTAGTAGTCCAAAACTAGCTCTGTAAAAGAGAAGGTTTTTCTCATGGTACTAGATATTACTAAATTGATGCTAGATTGTCTCAGTTAAAGACTAATTTCTTCATTGTCTTTGAAATGTCCTTTTCTAAGATCCTTTTGACAGAAAGACTGTGTGCCAACAATAGTGTTAATTTTCCTTTGTTGCTTTGAACAGAATTCTCTAACTGTTTTGAAGATTTTTTTTCAGCAGCATAAACTAAGACATACTAATTGTTTCCTTTGCAGCACCCGGAAAAGTAGCAGATAAAGTTATAATAGAAAACACTAGAGATTCCACCTTCGTTTTTATGGAGGGTTCTGAAGATGCCTATGTTGGATATATGACAATCAGGGTAAGAATCTCAACCTTAAGCAGTTCGTTTTAAAAGTTTATTTTAATGCCTGAGCAGTTAAATACAACATTTTTATTTTCTTCCTTTTTCAGTTCAACCCTGATGACAAATCTGCTCAGCACCACAATGCACACCACTGCTTAGAGATTACCGTGAACTGCAGTCCAATTATAGATCACTGTATTATTCGAAGTACTTGTACAGGTTAGTGGGCTTTTTATTGTTTGAAGAAACACAACAAATTGAGTATGATTACTATTGGCATGTTTTTATTTTTTGATGCAGGTATTCAGTACAGTTCTGCAAGCCTTAATTGCCTCGGAGCATCACTATTAGAGTGACTTCTTTGTGTCCAAAACCTCTGTGATAATGTGTACTTGGGTCTTCTGTTTGAATCTGTTTGGACTCTTTGGCCAGTTGGTTTGAAACTGAGAAGTGACAGTTAAATAAACATACCTGGGTTTGGTGTATAGTTGTAGCTGACAGGATGGGGCATTTGAAAGGGTTACACATGGGACTTGTTCATTAGGTTCGTTTTGATATTCAGTATTGGGATCAATGGCATTAAACAGTCACGAGATGTAACTGCTAAGCTTGGCTCATTTCCGAGTGGAATGATTTGACACATTCAGAGGATGAGTAGTAGCTCTACAGGCAGAAGTGTTGAAAGACTCATTTCGCCATCAGAGACAATGAGGAATTTATACCACCTGATTTGGGAAAAGTCAGTAGTCAGGATTCAGGAAAGAGCGGGTCAGACTCTGGAAGTGAGGAGCTGGATGGCAGTTTAGTCACTGGCAGGAAGACATGACAGTTTGCAATCACTAGACATGGCAGGTTTAACATCTTTGAACACAGCCAGGTGAAGTGGAGTTGGAGTGTCAGAAAGAAGGAGGTTCAGGAGAATCAAGATACAATGAGTCTTTGTGTGGAAATGGCCATATGAACCTCCTGTTGCCAAGGTTAGCTAGGGAGAGGGAATGGATCTGTGCAGCAGGCTGTGCATGGAGGTTGCTCAGCTCAACATAAAGGCAAGGAAAAAGAAAAGAGTTCTTCCAGCTAGATTTAAAAACTACACTTTTCTGGTACTGCCTGTGAAGAATACTGCAGGGAACCATAATGAGAATGGTAGAAGGATTCCTGGTCTTTGCCTTCTAGAGGAAGATGTGCTTTCTTGGAGGTTTTGGGCTATAAACCACTGCACTTGGTCAAGGCAGTTCTATGCTTTGCAGCTCTGTGCTTTGCATCACCATCTCTTTTATTGGAGAC
This sequence comes from Edolisoma coerulescens, assembly GCA_013397115.1. Classification (NCBI taxonomy): domain Eukaryota; kingdom Metazoa; phylum Chordata; class Aves; order Passeriformes; family Campephagidae; genus Edolisoma; species Edolisoma coerulescens. The sequence continues at coordinate 299,950 of VWZW01006801.1, read as the reverse complement.
ACATCAGTGAATACCTGGAAGTGTTAAAATGACAAAAGAGGAGCAAAGGACAGCGAGCTGCTCCCAGTATCCCAGTGTTAATGCTAATACTGGGAAATTGAAGTATATGAACAAAGGGTGTTCTGGAACTTACCATAAAACAATATTGGGGACCCTGAAAACCAGTGAGGGGAATTAGATAAGACCACATTCAGCTTGATTATTGAAGTAGTTTAAAGAGCTGCATGACTTCATATTGAAACATGCTTATAGATAAGCTTTCTGTGAAAGTTGTTTATTAAAATTAAATTTTGATAATTTTTTTCATGACCACTTTCCATTTTTGAAGTTTTGCTCCCTCTAAGACTCTGGATTTCTGAATGTTTACTGTATTGAATTGTTGATTCTCTTCTCCAAAATTAAAATTTCTAGTCAATTTTGGAGGCTGTGTGTAGGCTCTACTATCATCACTTATTGATTATTGAGTTTTATTGACTTTTTAATCCTACCAAGCCTTGCTGTAACCTACTCAGGAAGTACTGAGTTTGTGTAAAAAGGGAGGAAGAATGGCAGTCTGCCAGAAAAGGCATTTACTGTTTCCAGATAATTGACGCCTCTGAAGTATTGATCCATAGGCATTCAAAACCTGTTTGCTATCACATGCTTGATACCCTTTCTGTAGATCTCCTAATTGCATTAAAGCATATTTCTACATTATGTCATATGTAAAGTTCTTAATGTATGTCATATGTAAAGATGGGAGCTATGTAAGTGCAAGTGAATTAAGCTGGAGGTTCCTGCTGCCACTCCAAAGCATCTTTTGAAATATTTTCAAATAAAGTTTAAATGGCAAGATCCTGAGTCTAGAGGTTCTTGTCACATCCATTGTGGAAGAAATCTGTGTTAGTCCTCACCTTGATGGATAAACGTAGTAGTGGATGGCAATGTTCCTTTTTTTTTTTTTTTTTGAAATTGTAGTATTGCTAAAGTGTGTGCAATCATAATATTCTGAGTGAACAAAGTAAAGCTTAAACCAGTACTACATGTGCTTTGTACTCCAAAAGGACCAATTTCACACAATCAATACTCAAGTCCAGTGAAGTGAATCAGAATAAAGATTGCTTTCATTTAAATAAGCAAAATGTGGTAGAGGTATGGTTTTAGAACATCACACTGCATTCCAAAAATCCATAGCTCCTCAGTCTCACAAAGAGACAGAGGGAGGGGAGTGAAAGCAATTATAAAATACAAGAAACAAGAAGTTACTAACAATTAATGCAAATAGGAAATTAGGAATTGAAGGAAACTGTGGGGACCTCCCTCCAAAGTAAAAACACACCATCAAAATACCACTTACTGCCACAAAGAACCTGATAAACAAGACAAGATGCAATATCTGTCTAGAGGAGACAGTGCTTGTGTCTTAATTTGGGGAACAAAGGGAGTTTTAGCAGTAATGCTGATCCATCATAGAATGGAAAAATTTGAATGGCAAAGTGTTGTGTAATTTTTGTTGCATATTTAATGGGAATAGGCAGGAATGATAAATGCCCTCATCCCCTCGAGGGGTAATGAAACATGTTCCACTCTTGACAGTAACTGTGGATGAGGTTAAACAGCTGTAAAAATAGACACTCTAAAATCATGCGGGAGTTTAAAAAGAACTGGCCAAGAAATTCTCTGGCTTCTTACTGTGTATCAGTGGTAACTTGAAACCTCAGTGAGGTGATCTTTGTCCCTGGGGAAGATGGTGGGAGGAGACTACACAGGATGAAGGATGGCAGGAGTACTGCCTATTGATCCTGGGTAGAATGATGAGGTATAAATGCAGGGGTTTGGTCAATCAAGAATTTAAAATTTATGATGAATCGAATTAGTGTGTATTTACAGAAAGTTATAATGGTTGCATTACACTCTTGGCATTTTTGATTACTGTCTTTGACCAAAAGAAGGCAGCAGTCCCAGTATAATTACACAGATCTTTGAAAAATGTTTGACTTCAACACATAGTGCCTTAAAATATTAGAGTTCTACAGAATGACCAGAGCATACACCACACAGATGAAAAATAACTTTCAGGGTAACTCTAATGGATTTTTTTTTTGTGGCTATTTCAAAGATGACTTCTTGACTTGCAGAGAAGAAATAAGATCCATATTGATGAGACCTGTAGACAATGACTTCATTATAGAGTATTATAGATACAATATGAATGTAATATAACTAGAATTGTATAAATAAGCAAGAGGATGGGTTGCTATGACCTTCCTGGTAGGTGGACTGTCTAGCACCACTCACATTAGTCTGACCAAGTGCAGAGTTATACACACAACTTGCTTTTTTTCCTATTTCTTAGTGATAAACCTCTCTCCTGGAAAGCTGGGAAAATCTTGAAGAGTCACTGTGGATAAACAGCTAAATATGAGCCCTCATGTAGTCGAGTGGCCAAAAGAACTGATGTGATCCTTAGTTACACCTGTGGGAATACTGAGTAGAAGTAGAGAGACTGTGTTAACGCCTCTGCTTAGTCCTGCATCAGAATAAAGTGCTCTTTTCTGGTGTCCATAGCAACATCTTGGAAAAGTTAGAAACTGTTCAATGAAAAGTCATATAAGGTAAAGCAGAAAAATTCAGTTGTAGTGAAAAACACAGTGACTGCAATTTATTGCTTTATCAAGGAAAAAGCTGAAGGAGCAAATTGCTTGCACTGAACGTGTGTGCGGGTTGGTTATGGCATACACTGGTATAAAGAGAACCAGTAACTGGGTGCCAAAGCTGGAGGAATTCAGATGAGCAAATTAAGTGTAAATTAAAAGGGCAACAGCTCTCTAGCCAGCTAACAAGCTTTTTGCTGGTTTCTCAGTTGCTGGAAATCATAAAGTTATCAAAATTAAATATGTTGCTATGAGATATGTGCTGAAGTTCCTGCTACTAGAATTGAAGCAGGACTTAATTCAGGGAATTAGTATAGCCTGTATTATTCATAAGGCCAGACTAGACAATCAAAATAATTTCTTTAGGAATTAAAAAAAAATAAGCTCTCTGTAAATGAGTCCGTGAATTATTTAAGCATAGTCTTTGTGGTACTTGCTAGAAAGATATATGAAAACTGACTAACAGAGCAGGTACTGGCTTGCTTATTTAGCGATGTTTAATTGTGGGGAATGTGTGTTACATAGGCCAGGTTCCCTGAGATGAGCTCTTACCTTTCAGAAATCACTGTTGATTTTAGTGGCTGTGGAATTTCATGTTGTCATAACTTCTTGGAGTTCAGGGAATTGAGCTGATCTGCTGAAGTCCTGAGCAGTTTGAGTCCTAGTTTCCTGGAAAATGTTTATTTTCTGGGTTATGGTATGGTAGCTGAAGTCATTCAAGGAGCTTTGTAATTCAGCTGGGAAGAGACCTCCTGGTTTCTGATGTTTAGTTCTGTACTCGAGATTGTGCATTTGTGTCCTGCTCAATATTGGGTAGACAGTGTGTCTTTGTATGCTACAAAATTATTGTTTGGCCTCTTTGAAGTACTGGGTTGTGAAAGTTTAAAGGGAAGTAAAACAAGGCAGTAATTAGCAGAGAATTTTGTTAGATTTCTGATGTCCTCTGCTGTGAACAGTCAGTATACAGTGGGCCTAACGCAGGGAAATAAATGAGTGAGAACTTTCATAAGCATGAATTACTATATAAACCATTGTCCTGGCAGCTGTTTAACCTTGGCAGGGTGATTTTAAAGCAACTCCTACTGTGGTTTTTGCATCTGCAAAATGATGACATTAGTGTTTTTCTGCCAGTGGCTTGCAATGCTTTGGCTCTGTGCACACCAAATCTTTTTTAAATATCAGTTCACACTAACTTTTCTTGCAAAAGCACTGCCAGACTATTTATAAATACACTATGCTTTGAAGCTATGGTAACTGTACTGTTTTCTTCCAGTTGGCTCTGCAGTATGTGTTAGTGGCCAGGGAGCTTGTCCTACTATTAAACACTGTAACATCAGCGACTGTGAAAATGTTGGACTTTATATTACAGACCATGCACAGGTAATTTTCCATATTAATTTCTTACTTCCATAAAATTGTTTACTGTTCTTGATTCCTGTCTTAATTTACGTTTTTATTTCCCAGGGAATATATGAGGACAATGAGATATCCAATAATGCGTTAGCAGGGATTTGGGTTAAAAACCACGGAAATCCCATTATCAGACGGAATCACATTCACCACGGACGTGACGTTGGCGTTTTCACTTTTGACCATGGCATGGTAAGCTGTATGTTTTCTTTTGAAGAAAGAAATACAGATGTTGTAGAACTGAAGTCTTCAAATTTTGCCTGTCATTGGAGAAATGTTTTTTTTAAAAAGTGCATTTACTCATGAACAGATACTTTAAAATATCTCTACTGTTGTTCTCTTGCCCTTTAGTGGGAGTCTTCACTCTAAAGACAATTTTAGCTGAAAGAGATTTAAGCAAGCTTTTTGCAATTGATTGGCAGCCTGTTACATTGTATTATATTGCAGTGACAAAATACTTCTTGAAATAGGATGTAAATGGTAGGCTTGCATTTATGCTTCATTCTTTTCCCTTTGGAACGGAACAAAAAATAAGGTACTGGATGATTTAGAAATGAAAAAAAATGCTCTGTGGAGACTTAGCCTTATTTTAATGTTAAGACTCTGAAACAGGGTATGTACACCTTCTGTGGGAAGAGGACTTTTGTAGCAGGGAATTAGTTGTGGCATTTTAACACAGAATTTCATATCAGAATTCAGGCCTTCTTTCATAAATATGTTTATTTGTGTGGGGTGAAGGTGATAACTTCTAAGTACATGTAAAGTAGTGAGTAATGAGATTCATAGCCCTTGAAATAAACAGAATAGATTTTTGTCACTTAAATAAAAGATGGTTTGCTGATCTGTTTTAGGAAAATAGTCCGCATGTCTTCCAAAGAGTGCCAAATCATTGTTTTTCCTGCTTGAATGACAAAGTCCCAATTCCCCACACCCAGCTGGCAAAACAAGCAGTTTTCTTTTAGTCACTCTTAAAATGGCAGGTCTCTAAGGATGCTTTCCATAGGCTGCAAAAGCTCTTGATCCCCAAGTGTAAGAAATCAGGAAAGGAAGGCAAGAGACCTGCTAGGTTGAGACTAAAGGGCAAGAAGGAGATGCACAAGGCAGTGGAAGCAGGGACAGATGACCTGGGAAGAGTCCAGAGACACCATCCAGTTGTGTAGGGATGGGGTCAGGAAGGCCAGAGCCTGGATGGAGCTGAACTTGGCAAGGCATGCAAGGAATGACAGGGAAGGCTTCTACAGGTGTGTCTTTCAGAAAAGGAATGTCAAAGAAAAGGCACATCACCTCACCCCCCCCATGAGCAACAGCAGTGACAAGAGATTAGGATAAGGCTGAGGTACTCGACAACATTTTGCCTCAGTTTTTTCTGGCAGTCTGTCTTCCCACACCTCTTGAGTAGATGGACCTCAAGGCAGGGAGTGTGGGAGCAAAGTCACTCCTACTGTAAGAAGATTTGGTTCGTGACTGCCTGAGGAACCAGAATGTACGTAAGTCTGTGGGACCCAGTGAGATGCATCTCAGAGTCCTGAGGGAATTGGCTGATGCGGGTGCCAAGCCAGTCTCCATGACATTTGAAAAGTCATGGCAGTCAGGTGAAGACCCTGGTGACTGGAAAAGGGAAACATTGCACCCATTTTTAATAAAGGGTAGAAAGGAGGACCCTGGTGGCTACAGACCTGTCAGCCTCACTTCGTGCCTGGGAAGATCAGGGAACAGCTCCTCCTGGAAGCTGTGCTAAGGCTCAGAGAGGACAGGGAGGTGACTGGGGACAGCCAGCACAGCTTCACCAAGGACAAGTCCTGCCTGTCCGACCCAGTGACCTTCTGTGATGGAGTGACTGTATCAGTGGAGAAAGGAAAGGCTATGGATGTCATTGATGTGGACTCCTGTAAGGCCTTGGCACAGGCCCCCACCAACATCCTTCTCTCTACATTGTGAAGATGTGGATTTGATGGATAGACTGTTTGGTGGATGAGGAATTGTTTGGATAGTTGCATCCAGAGGGTAGATGACAGTGGCTAAATCATGTCCCTCAGTGGTCTGTACTGGGACCAGTATCATTCATCAGTGATACAGACAGTGGGATCAAGTGCACCCTCAGCAAGTTCTAACCCAGACCTGTTCAGGTTTTTGATGAGAGTTGGCAGACTGGAAATAGCATTAACAGGAAATCCACTGTGGATAGAAACTAGTGAGGCCTTTCTTCTTTTTGCCCAGGTTTCTGGGGAGGCAGGGATAAAGGATCGAGGCAGTGCTAGTTGTAGCTGTTGGATTTGTGGTCTTCTGGTTTCAGTGGAAGGCAAGCAGGTCACAGAGTGCTGCCATTTTTGCTGCTGGCATAACATCTTGCCAGTGGAAGGTGAAACATGGGGGGATTCTGCTGGTAGGTGCCTCTTCTCCACTCTAGTAGTTACATCCTAAGGACCATATTCTGTGTTGGGCAAGATTGCACCAGCTGAGAATGCCCTGCTGGCAGCCGCCTTCTGATGGATGGCTTTACATCATTTTCTGTTCTCTAGAGATGATGTTGTTTGGCTGGTTTGCAAAGAGTGGTGGCAGATGTCTTTGGTTTATATTATCTCATTGTTTGGACTGCATTAAGCTGTATTAACATATTGTACAAGCACTTCTAATCTGCATCAGTGGGTACATGTATCCATACATCCCTTCAAGACTTAAACAGGCTTGGAAACATGGAATGAAGTGATTTCAGCTATAGAAAAGCTGGTAAAGGAAAGTGTTTCAGTAACTCCTGCAGGGGAGGTGTCTGTGGGTAGGCATGAGGGTTAATTGGAAAGTCTGGTAGGAGCTGCTTCTTGTTTTAAGTACTGAAGTATAAATATTAAATATATGAGTACTGAAATATTAAAAAAATTAAAAAGCCAGGCTGAATTCACTTGATTAATTTTAAATAAAAGTGTATTTGATCTACTTTCTTGCTGATGAAATACCTGTTTCAGAGCTGTGATCAGTATGGTATCACAAGCAAAATGGAATAGAAATAAATGTTTCCCTTTTGTTTAAGGGAAACAGTAGCACATTAAAGAGAATATGTGAATAATATCTGTCTCAGCTGCAAATATTATTGAAATATTTCGTAGTCATAAATTCCTTTGAAAGATTCAGTCCCCCCATGTCTCAAAGTCTGCTTTGGCAGCATCTTCTATTTTTGCATCATGTCTAATGATAGAGTCAATGAAATGACATCATTGGCAATGTTTATATGCTCGTTAAGTGACAGTGACATGGTATCCTTCAGATGGAAATCCTATATACCTAAAAAAATTAATAGATTTTCTATGTTTGCTTCTCTCACCTCTTTTCTGTTACTTTCTGTAATTTTTTTTACATTGCTTGTGACTGTGAAGTGGGATAAGTACATTCCAGTGCTGAATTCCTACCCTACACATTCTTTTCCCGTGGGTTTCTGTGCTGGAGCGCTGTCTCCAAAAGGTTCAAGAGTGCTTTGTTTTTCAGTTTCGTGTTCTCAGACTGTTCTTTGTGTTTTGATACTTGTAGAAACGTAACCTCTTATTTTTAAACTGGCAATATCCTGACGTTTGCCTTAGTGCTGTGACAAATGTTTAACAAGCTGGCATTAAAAATGCAGCGTGGCATTGGCAGCCCTGGGTGCCCTACTCTGACCTCTCAGGTGCCTGAGATGAGTTACCAGGCATCTGTAATAAATTGTATTTTGTAGTTGTATGCAAACACTGGAGAAATTCCAATTTAATGTAAGAATGAGCATAATTTTACAGTTGAAAGCTGAGCTCTAGGCAAAACCGTTTTCATTTTCATTGCTCCCAAATGAGAAGCTTGGGGGGTTTTTTCTGATGAAATAAAAGTGTAGCAGCATGTGTCTAAGTTGGGTGATCATGCCTAGTTTACAGCTCAGTCTTCTAAATACTAGAAATCATATCATTTTAAAGAAATGTGTATATAAATCCAAAAAAAAAAAATTGGCATATGCCAGTTTCTGTACAGACTGCATTAAAAATTCAATTTGCCTTTTGCTGTGCATAAAAATAAAGGGTTTGTTTTGCATCTTGGATGTGATTTTCTTTATATGTTGCATTTGAATTTTCATAAAATGCACTAACTCTCAGATAAGGACCCTTCCAGGGTTTGGAAGGCAAATTTTTATAAGCATAGGCAGAGTTACTCTTTTTTTCTCTCTTGGTCTCCTGTTGTCTTTTTTATTTTTTTTTTTCCCCTACCCTGTTGGGAATGCTAGAGTCAATAAATATGTAGGAAATGTTAAATCGTACACAATCATATTTTTTTTTTTAATACATGCGTTGTTCAAGCAGTAACATGAAATGCCTCTGCTTTTCTGTAATGCTGTGATCTTCAAAACAGAGAAAGAAAGAAAGAAAGAAAAGCCCTTTTAGAAATAAAGGGGGGAAAAATCTTCTAAGAAGAAAAGCAGCGCCAGAATCTCATCAGATAAAAGTTTTAACTCTAAAGCATTTCAAAGCAGTGTTTGTTAGACTAGACTACATGCAGAAAGAAAAAAAATCCAAGTTCAATTACTGAGTTAGTCTTGATGTAAAAAGTCTTCTGAGGTTTTCCAGCTGTGCAGGATCCCATCTTTGTGATCACATCTTTTTCTGTACAGTGTGTGCCAGGTGGGAACGTCAACGTTATCATTGCTGTGGTGTTTGGTTCTGATTCCTTTGCTTGCTCAGATCTTACCAGGCTGTAGCAGTGTTCTTGCCCACACGTGCCCACTTTAGCTGTCATTTTGTGTCCACAGGTAATGCTTTGCCTGGGATTGTAAATAAATTTGATGTACAGAGCTGCTTTTTAATATTTAGGATTTCCAAGCAGAAAGGTACTTGGTATTTTTGTCTAAGATTGTAATACTTTTTCCACATGCATCCCTTATTCCTTCTTCCTTATTAATCATAGGGGCCTCTTTTTCCTTAGCAATCCTGGCACTGCCTGGTGCTGTGTCCTCCAGGTTCTTCTTCTGTTAGCCGTTGAATTATAACCAGAAACCCCCACAAAACCCACATCAAATACCCAGCACACTTGAAAGCCATTCTTAGAAGGAGGTGGAGGCAATGGAAGGCTTGAAGTCCCTCTGTGCAGTGGAGGGGCATTGACCTTCCTGACCTCAGTAGCTGCCTGGCAGAGTCTCCCAAAAGGATCTGGGCTTGAGCTGCCCAACAGCTGGACAGAGCTCAGGGTTGGGCAGCTTGAGTGTGCTGAGAGAAGTGATGAGGTGCTTCTTATCTTTCAGTTCAGTCTTTCTTCTGGCTGGGCAAAATGGGCATGAAATACCATTAAAGTTCACCTTAAGAATAGGTTGAATTTGAATATTAAAATGTTCTAGGACTCTGTCAGGAAAATGCTGTGAAAGAGCTGACACAGTTACTTGGCAAGGCCCTGGAATGAAGTAGAATTAGCGAAATCATCAGGCAGGAAACAAATATTTTGCCAGATGAATTTTCAGATGGGCCAATTCGTGGTGGTGCTCCATGGCTGGCGTGGAAGGAGAGTGCCTGGGATGGCTTTGTGCAGTGGCCTTTTTTTTTCCCTGCCAGAGCAATTGCTGTTTATATTGCTCTTGTTTAAATACAGTTGTGTTGTAGGCCTGCTGCTGCTACTGCTACAGTGCCTGAGTGTACACCTTTTTTAAAAAAGGGAAAAAGGAAAAACTTGTACCACTTGGCCACTCAGACCAATCCAACCCTGGAAAAATTACTGAACTCCCACATCCATGTTATTTATTTTGATCAATTGTTTCAAAGACATTTAGCACACTTCTTCCTAAAGAAATGATATTTTTGCCAAATGTCTATAGTTCCTGGTGTGAAAACAAGTAGGTAGTCTTCTCCATAGCACTGTCCTTTCTGTGTTGGGCCTGTGGGCTTTCTGGCCTTAGAAAGGAGTTTGATCCTTAGGAGCTGCTGAGGAAACCTGATACTGAGTCCTATTCAATGTGCTATATCTAGAGTTGCCATTTTTTCTTGGTATTCCATGAGTAGTCATAAATACCAATGCAAACACAGTGTCTTTGGAGCAGTATTTTATTTTTGGAAAAATGAAATTATAGAGTGTCAGGAGTTGTTTTAATTAGCTATATAAGTACTTACATGTTGTCAATTTTGGTACCGTTTCCTTTTAAATGAAGATTGTATTTAAAGGGAAGGGAGGGGAGGGAATAACCTTCATTTAAAAAAGGACTTTTACAGGAAACTGCATGTTTTGTGTCTTTAGGGTTATTTTGAAAGCTGCAACATCCATAGAAACAGGATAGCAGGCTTTGAAGTGAAAGCATATGCCAACCCAACAGTGGTGCGGTGTGAAATCCATCACGGCCAGACTGGAGGAATCTATGTGCATGAAAAAGGAAGAGGACAATTCATAGAGAACAAAATCTATGCAAACAATTTTGCAGGTGTTTGGATTACCTCAAACAGTGACCCAACAATAAGGTATTGTTTTGCTCATTGGTATTTTATTATGTAGAAGAAGAAGAGATTTGATGGGGATGGAATAAGTGCACTTTAATTTAATTTAATTATGAGGAGCTGTAAATACTCCTGTGTATGTAGAAATGAAATTCGTCTGTGTTCACCTGAACTGCATTTTGTGTGTACACCAAGAGGTAGGTCTTTCTCAAAGCAACAGAACATAAGTTCTTTATTTTAAATCTGAATGGTGTACAGTCCTGGCCACTGCATACATATATAGTATTGTACAATGTATTAGAATAACTTCATAATGTGGATTGTTTTCTTTCTTAGGGGCAATGCAATTTTTAATGGGAATCAAGGTGGTGTTTATATCTTTGGTGATGGAAGAGGCCTTATTGAAGGAAATGACATTTATGGTAAGCTGATTTGCTTGCTGCATATTGATTTCTGAGAAAAATGAATGTGTAAGTTGTATTAAATAACACTTTTGTTGACAGGTAATGCATTAGCAGGAATACAGATTCGAACAAACAGCTGTCCCATCGTTCGACACAACAAGATTCATGATGGTCAACATGGAGGAATTTATGTAGTAAGTGCAGCCTACAGACAGGCACACACTTGTGCTCTGTTTTAGAAATGTTGGGAAAAAGTACCCTGTGTGAAATGTTTGTGCTTACAATGCTTGAGTTTCTTACATTATAAACCACGTTCATGGTAAGAGACTGAAGCTGGTGCTGCTATTTAAAAGATGAAGGCTTTTATGAATGCCACTAAATTATTCCTATTACAGAGTAAAATATTTAAAATGGGATAGATTAGAGAATTTCATCATTGCTTGGTTGAAAGCTTTGTGAAAAGGCTGTTTTCATAGTAGTATGTCATCATTTTAAAAAGTCTGTTCAGCTCTTCTGGAGTGTGATGTGTTTACCACTAACCTCAGAGAAGATTTTTTTTTTCTACTGCCTTCAGGATGATAGAAATTACAATTGTTGTATTGAAAAAGTGGGGAATAAAGCACAGTTCCCAACATGTGCAAGGGCTCTGCTAACTGAACTGAAAGAGATGTCAGGTTCCCTTAAGCAATACCAGATTTTGAGAAATATGTGTCTGTCTTTCTGCCAAAGGTTACCTAAGGTCCAACTAACGCTGCAAATGTGCAGCTTCATCTGTTCATTGAGTAAATCTAACCAGAACAGCTTCTTCTCCTGCCTGAGAAAACTGTTGTTTGACCTCTGAGCCCAGACATGTGGTGGGGATGGTGACCTTCAGAGCCATGCCAGCCTTTTGTCCATCTGGGGGACAGGGCTGGGTGTAGGTTTAAGAACCACGAGCCAGGGCTTTCATATGAGTGCACAGCACTGGGGAGGCTCCTCTCCTACCAACAGCCAGCAGACATTTGCAAATACCACTGCAGAGCCTTGGAACAGAATGATTTACATGCAGGGTGTTCTTTGTTTCATGGCAGACATTCAAAATCATAATACACTGGTATTTAAAAAAACAAGTGAAAAAACTTACTCAAATGAAAAGGAATTACTTTGCTACGGTAAAGAGCCAGGGGTGGGAGGGATGGGTACAGCAGGAGAAAGAGTACTAGTGATTAGCAGGTTTTCTTAACTCTTAAACCATCTTGTATTTAGCATGAAAAAGGACAAGGTGTGATTGAGGAAAACGAAGTTTACAGCAATACATTGGCTGGAGTCTGGGTGACAACAGGGAGCACTCCAGTCCTGAGGAGAAACAGAATACACAGTGGGAAACAAGTGAGTTTTGCTCTGTGGTTACAAGGGGGCCACAGAAAAGAAAGTCCTGTGGTTTTATGCCTCATTACTTTGGAACTAATAATATAATTCTTGATGTGTTAGGTTGGAGTTTATTTTTATGACAATGGACATGGCGTGTTAGAAGACAATGACATCTATAATCACATGTACTCAGGAGTTCAGATAAGGTAACATTTATTCTGATTTTATGCCAAAACAGACGTAGCTTGTTATGTGCTCTATTGTGTCTTTTTAGCTGTTCTTGTCATTTTGTTTATAAAAATAACTTTTTTTGAAATCCAGTATGTCTGAATACCCTCTGCTTTACCCTACAAGAAAGTTACCACAAATACAGCCTGGGTATTGACTGGAATGTGTGGCCCTTGAAGTCTATAAAGCTAAAATATGTTTGCATGTTTGGAAAGAACCGTCTTTTACTAAGATTTTTAAGCAGTGAGATCCATGGGGCACTTCTTTATAGGTGTTTGAGATGTTTGGCCTTGGGATATAGTAAATGACTATAAATTACTTCTTTTTAATGACTTTTAAATGACTTCTTTGCTTACATTTCACTCTAGAACTGGAAGCAACCCCAAAATTCGACGCAACAAGATCTGGGGTGGTCAGAATGGTGGTATTCTTGTCTATAATTCTGGTAGGTTTGTTTTTCGTGTTTATCCAGAATTGTTTGTGTTCTGTGGTGTTACATTATCTTCTCATTTATTATACTTTTTGATATTATTTTTTTCCACCCTTCCTTCAATTTTAGGGCTTGGATTTATAGAAGACAATGAAATTTTTGATAATGCAATGGCTGGTGTATGGATTAAAACAGACAGTAATCCTACACTAAGAAGAAATAAAATCCATGATGGAAGAGATGGAGGCATCTGTATATTTAATGGAGGAAGAGGTAGCTTTTTCCCTTACTGTTTTACACTGAATATTCCAGATAAGAGTTAAATTTCAGTTTAAGCAGTGTTCTTTTTGAAGTGCTCTTTAGAAACACAGCTCATGTCTTCTGAAGTGATAAAATAGCTATAGCGAACATCCCCTAATGCTTTTTTTGCCTTAATTACATTAGTAATACTGAAATCTGTGGGAGGCAGAGAGGTAATTAATCTCATCCAAGATAACTGTTAGATTGCTGCTTAGGACAGTCCTTTTATCCCATTTGCTTTTGTGAGCTTTGCCATTTGACTGAAGCACAGTATTGAATTCAAGTCATGTAGCCAAAATCATGCACCTGAGCAGTTCAGGTTTTGCCAGTGTGTCCAAGATTCAGGGGAAAAAAAAAACCCACAGATCTTTAAGGAATCTTTTGTATACTTGTAAATGTAGAAGTGATCCCTGTCTGAAATCCCTTGACTGTTGTGTGTCCTGATATCAGCTTCTGATATTTTGTAATCACTTGCTCTAAGTGAGCTTTAATTTTAAGTCAGCGTTATAAAGTAATAATGCCCTGCTATAACAAAAAAATGCAAGTGAAGCTTGGCTTTGGCAGTCTGCTCATTTTAGAAGACAAGAACAGAGAGGTGTTATAAAAATTAAAGAAAACTTTGGAAAGCAGAAAGACTTAGTTTTCTGCAGTGGTGCCTATGATCCCAAATTCCATGCTGTGTACTGAAAAAATACACTTCCAAAATGATACACTGAGAATTATTTTAAACTGGTGTCACTGATGTCAGTGCTACTGGTTCATATTCTCCAAATGAAAGGAGTTATTAGCAGGATTATGACACATAAGATCCTTTGAAAATATTTCACAGAAAGGTTACAGGTCAGAAAATGTTCCCAAGCTCAAATGTCACATTTGTTGGTCTGTCATAGGTCTTCTGGAAGAGAATGATATCTTCAGGAATGCTCAAGCTGGTGTTCTTATCAGCACCAACAGCCACCCTGTGCTAAGGAAAAACCGAATATTCGATGGGTTTGCTGCAGGTTTGTGCTGTTTAAATCAAATTTGGAAGCTTGGAGTGAGCTCTTCACAAAGCTTACTCTTGAGTTTTCTTATCCCATGGTATTTAGACATTTTAAAAGAGACTGGGATATCCTTCAGTGTATTCTAAAAGTCATTTGAGAATTCACAATTGTAGTCAGGGTATATTTACAGCAGTCTTGGAATTACAGCATGTTGGGAAATGACACATATTCTGTCTTCTCATTTTTTTGTGAAATGCTTTTCATTATTTTATTTTAGAAGCAATTGGTAAAGTTGTCTAGGACATATTCATAGTTGATGTGCTGGATGCTGGTATGAATACCTTATCACTGCTTTAAAACCTAGGAAACGGAGCAAATATACATTTTAACGAGATTTGAATTGCATCTCAAGTTCAACTTTCTCACTCCACAAAGTTGAAAAATTATAAAAATGAGCGTTTCTTGCTCCAAAAGAGATGAAGAATGTTTAACAGTGATTTTTTGCACTTTTAATGTTTAATCATCGCAGTTTCATACGTCTTGCATTCCATTCCATTTCAACTAAAATTGCATTCTTGAGTTTTCTCCCATCTTTCTTTCAGAAGAAGCAAGTTTTCTGAGAAGAGCCTCTAAAGGTGTTGTTTCATTGTGGTGGGGGGGAAGGATAGGTTGCTGTCAAGAGCAGTCCCGGACAAATGACTTGGAAGACACGGGTTACTGATAAAAGCTAAGAATTAAAGAAATGAATTGTAGGTGCCCACCTTGAGAACTTTTTTAAAAAGATATTTTAAAAAGGGTAAGGTATGTGCACAAGAACTTTCAAATGTACATGAAGATCACCGCTCTAAGCACCCAAAAATCATATCCCCTTTGAAAATATACGTGATCATAATACCATTTTATTATCAGATAAACTAGTAGTGTGTTGTTCCTCCCAGAAACCATGCATGCCAGCTGTAGCTCTTTGGAAGGATTCAACAGCAGCACTTCAACCTCAGTTTTATAACAAATTACAGCACACTTCTGTAGCTATGTCATTTGCCTTTCTTCCCCTTGAGTTTATGATGGATTAAAAAAAAAAAAACAACCAAGCTGTAGATCACGAGAGAGGTACAAATGCACAGCCACCAGGGCTTTAACTTTGCCACTCTCTTTTCTCTCCTTTGTTCCCCTGACCCACTAAAGGTATTGAAATAACAAATCACGCGACTGCAACATTAGAAGGCAATCAGATTTTCAACAACCGCTTTGGAGGTTTATTTCTAGCATCTGGTGTCAATGTCACGATGAAAGGTGAGCCCGAGTCCTCCTGGCTTGTGTGTGGTCACTTGTTTGGTGCTGGGTCTTGGGTTTATCATACCCCTCAGGGCTCACAGTTGGTACCACCTTAGGCTGAGTTGTCACTAAGGTTCAGGTGAAGGTAATGAGCAAAAAATACATTAAACTGTGTTAAGGCTTTTAGACAAACAGACACTTTCAAAGGTAACTTAAGGTTTTGCTGTCATGTTAAAACTCTGTTATCAGCTCTTCTGTCTCAAAATCACTTCTGAACTGGTTCCTGATCTTTGGCCCATCTCAGACTCCAATTCTGAGTTAATACAATGGAAAGTCTTTTTTTCACATATCCAAAAACAGGTGTCCAGTAAAGAAACATGCCTCACTTGGCTTTTAGGATCTAAAAGCATGAATATTCACAATCCCAAAACACTTTTTTCAGAAAATATGAAGAGTTTGCATACATAAAATTCCCATGTATAGTGGGGAAGCGTGCATGAGACAGGATCCTCTTGGATGAGATGGGAATGAGGGTTTGAATGCCAGACAGCTCCAGGAGGTTATTCAAGAAGAAAAAGGTTCTGTTTGCAGGATTTTTACATACTTGCCTGTAGCTGTTAAACCTTTTCCTGCGGACGCTTTGCACCTCTTTAAACACAAGCTCTGGCTCTTTGGCTTCCTGATGGCATCAGTCAGTGCTGTGATGCTGTTGGGAGTGGGCAAAACTTTTTGCGGTGTGCTTTGGGTTAAGACAGAAGATAAGTAGTTGAGTAACAGAGGGGATTATCAAATTCACTGTGCCTTGGACGTGTCTTTGAAGTACTGGAGCTGGTCAGACCTAATTTCCACTTCCATTGTGTTGGAAAGTACCTTATTCCTAAACTTTCCTGGGGAAAGAGCCATCCTTTTCCTCTTCCTAAGGCATGTGTAAAAGACCTTATGGTAAATGAGGCTTTCAAACATAGGGCTTCAGGCTCCTCAGCAGAAAACTTAAGCCTGCTGGGAAGGCTTGTGTGTTTCTAAGCATTGATTAACAGCCCAGTTCATAAAGAGTATTTAAATGGAGGCTATCAGGTATTTTATGCCACATGTGCAAAGAGGAACACGTGTTGCTCACTTCAGCAGTGCATGGCACTCTGGGCATGTGGGCATTGAGGATTTTATGTGCTTAAATGCCAGAACTGAAATGCAGGTATAGGACTAACTGTTCCTAATGGGCCTTTTGCTTCAATGCCTCAAGGAAAAAAAGGTCATTGATCTAGCTGTGATTCGTTCTGGATTTTTTTTTACCCCCAACAGATAACAAAATAATGAACAATCAAGATGCCATAGAGAAAGCTGTCAGTAGAGGCCAGTGTTTATATAAGATCTCAAGCTATACCAGCTACCCGATGCATGACTTCTACAGGTAACAGGTTCTTTCCCATCACCTACAGTAAGGCTTTCCAATAAACCCCACTTCTCTTCCAGCAAGGCCCCTAGTTGCTGGGTGTCAGTGAACACACAAAGGTGTGCTCTTCCTCAGCTGCAACAGAAGAGGATTAAACAAGTTCCCATTGTCAGGAATTAACTGTGGGCTTGAGGAAAACAGATTGTTTCTGTGAAACCTGAGCCCAAGGGGTTGCACACTGTGGTGTTACTGTGTTCATGACACAAGTAACAGAAAGTGTGCTGTGAAAAATAGTTCGTGTTAAATTCTCAAACTTTACAGTCCTGTGCACCCTCTTTCCTTAAGTGCATTTCTGCCCCTCCACCCTCTTGGAGCACTTCCTTTGAGAGCTGGTCAGGTTTTGGTTCCTGCCTAACGTGCTGCTTTTCCTTCCAGATGTCACACCTGCAACACCACAGACCGTAACGCCATCTGTGTGAACTGCATCAAGAAGTGCCATCAAGGACACGACGTAGAATTCATTAGACATGATAGGTACGTTTCCAGCCAGGGCGTGGGGCTGCTCCAGGAGCAGGAGGGAATGGCCACTAAGAGCTGTCTCTCTGTGTTGTAGGTTTTTCTGTGATTGTGGTGCTGGAACACTGTCCAATCCCTGTACGCTCGCCGGAGAGCCTACACACGATACAGATACACTATATGACTCTGCTCCACCTATAGAATCTAATACATTGCAGCACAACTGAATTCCTTTTCAGAAAGAAAGTCCTGCCATTCTAATATCATAACTATTAAAACTTTTTTTTTGGAGGAAGTTACACTTGCCCATTTCTGCAGAAAGAGACTGTATTAAAGCGGATGTGTGAGGTGTTGACACTATGGAGCTCAACCTACCAAAAAAGAAAGTGGCAATATGTTGACTCAGGATAACAGAACTGGGCGTTTTAGCATTACTGTGTAAACAAAGACTTTGAAGGGACAGAAGTGAAGAAAAATAAGCTGCAATTTTGTACAGATACCAACTTCTGAGAGCTGGTGTTTTTACAAGTAGCATTGAAACGCAGTCCAATTTGCAGTAGTACTATTCTGTAGACAAGCAGCATTCTTTGTTGCTGCCTTTATGGACATGGGTACCAATTGCTTTTGTAACATGGTAAAAATGTGAGCTAGCACTTCTGCATTTCTTTTGATTTTTTAACATTTATTCAGATTGAGAAATATGATTTTAATGCTTTAATCTCATGTAGTTTGTTTCTAATTTCAAGCAAAAAATCTTATTGTACTTGAATGTGTCCTGTTTTGTTAGCACACCTAGACTTGCTGTAACTGTACTCATGTCCCAGTATGTACGTTCTTTCTATGAAAGAGAAAACACTAATCTTAAATTATATCCAGCAATTTTTCTGGTGTCCTCTGAAGTTAGAATAATCTCCTCCCCTGCCCCAGCAATAGTCTGTACTCAAACCACCCTAACAAAAGAAAGAAAAGCGAGTGTTTTAATGAGACTTCCTAGACTATAATGCACTATAAAACAAAGTACCCATGTAACTAAGTTTTGTGAAAGAAATTTTACTATGTTTTAAAGTACACAGTAGAAAGTCTCCTCAAAACAGTCTTGTACTTTACTCTGTTCATAGTTTTTTTTGAACAGTCTGGACATTACTTACATAACCTGCTGGAAATCACAGCAATTTCCTGCTCTAATGAAGCTGAGACAAGTATATATACAGCCCTATACAGTTTCATAGCTTTTTTCCATTTATGTGTATTGGTGACAGTGGGTAATCAACAGCCTGAAAGTGTATGCATGTACCATAACATCTAGACTTAATATATTGTGGAGTACTCAATAACCATTATGTAGAGGGTAGGTATGAATTAAAGGGTTTAATTTCCTAGGAAAGACAATGGAAAAATGGTCATTTTTAAAAAATAAAGTTTATTAGATCATAATGTTGTCTGCTCCCACCTTCTTGAGAAACCCGTGTGAGTTCCTAAAGCCGGTTGATCATCGCCGCGAGTTTCCGAACCGCCTTTGCGTCACTGGTCGCTCCATCCAGCACCTGGCACAGGTACCTGAGGGAAATAACCACCTTTACTGACATGGACACTGAGGGGCAGAGCTTAAGGTTCTCATTCCTGCAACAGCTTTAGGAGACATGGATGCTGGGCCTGGTGTAAAGGCTGCCAGTGGTGCCCCCCCAGCACCTCTGTGTGCAAATTCAGATGGGCACAGCGACCCAAGGCTGAAAATAACTGCTCAGCTTATCTGTCCTCCTGTAGTACCTCCCTCCCTCCCTCTGAACATCTGATGTTCACATAAGTAGTTGTAACTGCCCCTCTTGCTGTGACTGAGCAAAAGCCCCTGCCCAAATATTAAAATGGATGCCTATAAACCATTTGCAACTTAGATACAGAATCCCAGGGCCTTACCTAAATACTCTCAGTGAGATGGTTGTTTTTTCAAATTCTTTGGCTTTTCTGTGCCCCTTCTGAATGACTTCTTCTGGAATATCTGCAAGTCTTGCTGCATTGAAGCCATAGCTCTTTGGGCAGGCCCCTTCAATGAACTTGTACAGGAATGTAATTGTTTCCTGGCTTGGATCTTCACTCTCATTTTCAACCATGCATGCCTGGGAAGAGCAAGCCCCAAGTCAGCGTTGGCAATGCTGACCTGCAGCCTAAGAAGTGCATGGGATGTTATGTCCTGTTCCCCAAGCACCCATGACTCGGGCCAGAAGAGCACAGAAAAGCAGGAAAAATCCCACAAGGAAAAATCCCATCCTCACACACGTACCATGTGCCCCAGGCGCACAGCCCCGCTGTGGGAATAGTCCTCCACCAGGGAGTGGTAGTGGGTGGAGAAGAGCGTGCGGCACCGGATCCTCTCGGCCAGCTCCTTCACCACCGCGCTCGCTATGGCTGTTCCGTCAAACGTGGCTGTGCCCCTGCCTGGGGACACAACGGGACAGCTTTGGCACACGAGTGGCACAGGAAAGTCAATGCACAGTTCACATGCTGCTGGAGGGACAGGCACCCTAAAGACAGATGCAGCAGTGCAGTTGTAGTGTTTGTTTTTTCCCCTCCCTGCTGTGTGGAAGGCAAGCAAACAGCAGCGAGGGGTGAGAGCCATCTCTGGGAAGTGACCTGAGTATTGGCCCCATACCAATCACACTCTTCTGCACTGCAGAAAAAAGATGTTTCTGCTCTCTTGAGGTTTGCTGCAAGTAATTATGCAAAGGAAAAGCAGGAAACCACAGCTGGAAATAGGGTAATAATGACTGGGGGTGGGAGGTGGTGATGGGTTCCCAGGGCACCCAAGATGTGTTTGTTAGAGAGGCTGAGACACTGACCAGTTAAACACCAGCAGCATTATGATGAAACTGGCCCTGTGTACTTAGCTGCCATTCAGACAGTCCAAAAACCTTGCAGCCAGTCTTTAATCTCTCAGATTTAGTTTCCATCTATTACAAAATAGTCTAATTACCCAGTTCATCCATGAGAACAAGGGAGTGCTCTGTTGCGTGCTGGAGAATGCTGGAAGTCTCGCTCAGTTCAACAAAGAAGGTACTTTCACCTTTAAAGGAAATGACAAAAAAAAAAAAAAGCCATTAAGTAGTCAGAGAACCACAACTAAAACCTCATTTTATCTGCACTACTACCTTGGGTTGAGCTAAAGTGAAACTCAATAGCAAACTGAAGATGAACAAAAACATAACACTTTTTTTCCAGTGTGAAAATGGCAGGTTCCCATTTGCCAGAAAAAAAACAAGTTTTGGTTCCTTTAGAGTACAAGTAGAGGCACAAGCACAATTAAATAAGTTTTAAAACCAACACACCTGTTTACTTTTAATAGCACCAGTCAAAAGTACCAGCTGGACAAAAAGAGGGGTACAAAGGATACAAGATGGGAAGAATTTTTGTCCCTTTCTTGCTCTAAATGCACAGGACAGGCCTAAGGTATGTGTGGCTTTCCAGTAAAAAAACAAGCAGAAAATCAAAGACTGAGAGACTGGAATTACTGGTTTGGTTGTGATGTCATGAGGGA
The DNA here is from genome assembly GCA_013397115.1 of Edolisoma coerulescens. Classification (NCBI taxonomy): domain Eukaryota; kingdom Metazoa; phylum Chordata; class Aves; order Passeriformes; family Campephagidae; genus Edolisoma; species Edolisoma coerulescens. The sequence goes on along the minus strand of VWZW01006801.1, from coordinate 279,083 downwards.
ACTATTTGGATAATAAAGGCTTTATTTGTATGCACTGCCCTTGAATGAAGTATAACAAAAGCCATATTCTGCTGCTAAGGCTCGAGCATCTCATGGGAGTTTCAGCAACCCAGATAATACAAGGCCTGAAATTTACACCTGAAATTTGTTTTAGCAGATTACAAGCAGAAGTACACAATGATTCACACCCTTACACATGGTAAAGCCACACTCACAAAGTCGGGATTTACTAGTTCTTTGTCGGGTTCATTACAAATAATCACAAGTGGCAGCAATTAATGCAATTTATTCCATTAAAGGCAAGCATTTATTTCCTGTACTCATGCTGCATAAGCACTGCTTTGCTCTAACGTAAGTTTTCCAACACAAATTATTAAGCAGTGTCCACCAATCCTGATTTTCTGCATTTATTTAAAGAAATTTCCAAGATTTAATACATTTTTAACAATATTTGAGAATAACCATTTATTCTCTTTAGAAAATAAAGCCCTAAAATTGTACAGGCAATTTAAAAATTGCATTACTGAAAAAATTAACTTCATAAAAGTCCTGCTGCCATCCATTACAAAGGGACTGCCATGGAACAACTTTTGCAGTGTTTTCCTATTTATACAGTGTGCAAACATACATCAAGAACAGATTTCAGAGCTCATTCTGTGAGGTGTTCACCCTCACAATGTGAAATGTTAATCAGAAGTATAGTTCTCAGTTAATTGAAAAAAGTTGAAAATGCTACATTTTTCTAGACCATCTCTCATGAAGGAAGGGCAGTTCTCATCTCTACCATAAGCACTTCAGTATTCTTCCACACTTTTGATTCCTTCTTGTACTGAAATTAAACAAAATGGAGACAAGCTGGGCAAAGAAAAAAGCTTTAATAACATTCTCTAGCTGCAAAGAAAAGCTTTGATTTGGGGAAGTGTAAATATTTTTTTTAATTAAGAACTCCAAATGATTCATTTCCAAATTCCTTCTGTGCAACATGTTCAGTGGGCTTAACTCCTTTCATATTCACTGACCCACATTTTTCAGCAGAGAGATCACAGAAAATCTGTGCCCTCCTTAAATGAGCAGTGATACTACTCTTCTTACCACAACAATCATTTTATTTTTCTAGGCCAGTGGCACTTTGCCCACCACCACTGGCAGACTTTCCAATTGTCATGTCATCCTCCACTTGTGTCTTTCTGTCCATTAAAGCAACAAAATACTCCAAGAACTGTCAACTACTGCTTCCAAGACGAACACCTGCCCCTCTTCCTCGTCAGAAGAAATCAGATTCCAAACATAAGGCATTCTTATTGAAACAAGGGACTTCTAGTCCTTGCAAAAAGGTACAAGAACAACTCCTGTGCAACAGCTGCCCAAACGTCACTGTCCTATTTCAGAACACTTAGAAGAAGATATCAGTGTGAGTAGAATATAATCAATTCTACAAAAAGACATTCCTCAGACTTGCATCTGGCTGGGAGTTAGGCTTTTAATATTACAATTCATTAAAAAGTGATCCTGTGTGTCTGTCAAAAACAATGGACACACAGAGAAAGAAACAAAGAAACTACAGTCCTGTCTCCACTCCAAACAACAAGAGAAAAGAGTGCCCAGGTCTCCCTGCAAAATACTGTCCCCTTTCCAACTGGCCACTCGAAGCAAGAGCAGGAAGTTGGTGGCACCAGCCCTTTGTGTGTGTCACACTCACCGGCCATGATCCTGTCGGAGGCGCCGAGCCGCGTGAACACGCGGTCGATGGGCGTGAGCCTGCAGGCTTCCGCGGGCACGTAGCACCCCAGCTGGGCCATGACCACCAGGAGACCAGCCTGCACAGCAAACAGGGACACTCACATTGTCACTAGTGCTCGCAGCTCCAGTGCCTCACACACAACAAGGGCAGGAAGCTGTGTTCCCCCGAAAAAAAGGGCTGGAGTATATAAAGCTTCCCACTGCTTTAACAGCTCCAGGCTGCAGCAGCATCATCTCTGGCAGGACTGAACTACTCTGAAAGCCTTCAAAACACAAATTATCACAGCAAGCAGTGTTTACAGAGCAACCTCCCTGCTGATCTCTAGCTTCATCTTGTTCAACCTGCAGAAGCATCTTTTACCAGATGATGCCAAGTCCTGGGTACGTCACTTGAAAAAGGTACAAGGTACTCTGTCACTTTTTCCCAACCACCTCTCCTAGGAGAAGTAAAACTTATCCCTCCCCAAAGTAGAAAATCTATCTCAACATGGGCATTTTCTACCTGCCTGTGCAATTGCTGCACACCCTGAAGGCCACTTCTGGGACCTCCTGTGACACCCATAATAGCCAGGCCCTGTAATTCCCTTACCCAAACCCCAGAGGTACCCTGGAACACGTGACAATCACCTGTCTCATGAGTGTAGATTTGCCACCCATGTTCGGGCCAGTTACCAACACGCAGGAGGCCTCACTGCTGCTGCCTTCATCCTTGATGCCAATCACGATATCATTGGGAATAAAATCATCCCCAAAGAAAGTTTTTGTGATGCACGGATGGCGGGAATTTCTAAGTTCCAGGAAGGGAGGAGCATTATCCACAGGCAGCAGAATTACAGGGCGGCACAGGGGTCCATCACCACCTTGACTGTAGTGAGCAAGGGACATCAAGACATCTAGAAAATAAAAGAGAAATTCCAGTCAGTCACACTTTCAATTTCTACATACACTGGAATTCATTTGCTCATTGAACAGCAATTTTGTAGACACTATTTTCTATTTCATTCCATTTTCCTCATAAGGGAAACACCCAAGAAGGTCTCCAGAACAAGTAAAAGGTGGGAGTATTTACACTCTTTCCTCATTCCTTCCCGATTTCTACAGATGTCATGATAAAAATGCTACCCTCTAGTTTTTTTAGTTTAAGTCTTTAAAATCCACATAATTTCACTTCAAAAGTACATGTATAAAATACTATTTTCTTGCATTGTTTTTTCATTTAGAAGAAGTAGGAGGGAATCAGCTTCTGTGACAGTGAATTACTTTGTGAAGAACCATAATTCTGCTTGAACGTTGCCAGAGGAAAACTGTATAAATACTAAAACTCTGTTGGTCCAGCAGAAAACAGGAGCACAAATCCCCTCACTTAGCTGAGCCCTGAGGTTCTAAAAGCTGATCACCTACAATGAGACTGTTCTATGATTTTAGAGGCTTTATGTACACACAGTACAGCTGAGTCTGGACACTGAATTCCTCTCTGCTGGGAACCAATTCAGCCTTGCCCTGGGCTGTGGTGTAGCTGATGTGACTGCTTCCCAGCTCTCCCAGCAAATCCATTCCCAGCCAACACTCCCTGCCTGCCTGCCCTCCCTTTTCTGCTCTAGTGGCATTCAGAGAGTGCTTCCATTTTTCCCTGGAACAAAGACATCCCAGAGTGCCTCATCTTAGCAGAAAATCCATAGGACAGAAGTATGCCGGTCCTGGGAAGGGAATACAGGAGACTGTTCCATCCCAGAAATTTAAGGAAGGAAGTCTTCTACTAGACCACTTTCTCCAAGGCTTGACACTGAGCAATTTTTTATTCTTAAGGGCTGCTAAAAGAGCAGCCTGCTCAGATGGAAAGGAGCTTACCAGCAGGTTAGATTTTTATACCTCCATTTAATAAGAAGCCACTAATCCACACGCAAGACTCTGGAAGCAGTGAGGCCCACCAGGCTACGCTGAAATGGGAGAAACACTCAGCTGCACACCTACAACCATACAGCAGGAATGAAGAAAGAGCTTGCAAACATCAAGGCCCAGCAACTGTCCTGCCATTTAACAACAGGAAGGAAACAGGGAATCACTGTTAATTACCAAAGCTGTTACCACAATCAAGATTTTTCAACCTACAAGTTAAGAGCTGGCAACAAGCTTACCCAGATCAGATTTCATCTCCACAGGGGTAGTTTTACTGTGTGCCAGAAGGAGGCACAGCTCTTACCCAGCACAGCAATGCACTCCACGGCTGTCTGCCAGTCCTTGCTGTTCTTGTCGAAGTTGTAGAAGAGGCGCCTCATGCAGTCCTTGAGGGCGGCGTCGCGGCGCTCCTCGGCGTTCACCATCACAGCCAGCATCTTCTCGATCTCCTTGGTCCAGTAGCGCTTGTACCCCTTCCTGCTCGACCTCAGCTCGTATTCCTCGGGCAGATTACGAGATACGGCACTTTCTGGGATTTCCATCTGGTACCGGTTCTTGCCTGTCCCCCAGTACTGCACGGATTTGAACCCAAGCAGCTTGCGTTGCTTATCCAGGTACTTCTGAAGATCCTCCTCGACGGCTTTGATATCCTGTAGTGCTTCATCATAATCGGGGTCAAAACCTGCCTTTGGGGTAATCACTCCTGTCTTCCGAGCTTGGTTGTGATCAAAGGCTGTGTCCCACCTCGTGAGCTCTGCACTCAGGTCTGGGAAGCGGCCGTCAGGATTTTTGGCTTTGAGGGTGACCAGCTGCTTCAGGACTTTGGATTTGAAGTCACTGGCAACCTCCTCCATGACATCGACAATTTCGTTCATTATTTTAAATCCCTCCAGGGCAGACAGAAAGTCAGCGATTTTCTTTTTGCTGTATTTGAGTTCTTCATAGAAGATGGCCCTGCTGTCAGGATGGTTCTGACTTTTGAGTGGTGACCCGATGCTGTGAATTTTGCTGAGCAGCCTTTCAAGGTCCGGCAGTTTCTTGAGGTGCTCCCTGACTTCAGACATTTTATCTGGCACTGCCAGGAGGTCCTCGACAGCATCCAAACGATCATTGATGGATTTAGGATTACAAAGCGGAGCGCAGAGCCACTGCTTCAGGAGTCGCTTCCCGAATGGTGTACAACAAGAATCAATCCTTTCCAACAAAGTACCTTCTGTGCTTCCATTGGTTCCGTTCTGCAGGACTTCCAAGTTCATCAGGGTGACTCCATCCAGCACCATCCGCTGGCCAGTCCTGGCAAACAAACTACTTGAACTCACAGTTTTTGCAGTAGCCATATCCACAGGGACATATTCCTCGAAGTTTGCCTGTGATAACAGCTCCTGATCAATCAGACATTTTTTGAGATAGAAGACACATCCCCCAAGAGCTGACAAAGCTAATTCACTGTTTTCACCAGGAGTTAATCCCAGGGAGTCACTCTCTGAAGTCAGAGATTTGATTACAGATGGCAGAGAACATCCATTTTCAGAATTCTGCTTCTCCTTGAAATATCCTTCCTCAAGAAGGAGTTTTAGTGTTTTAGATGCAGTCCAGAACTGGGAACCTGAGGTCAGCCCTTCCCGGATGCAAGAAACAAGCGAGCCCTTCAGTATCTTCTGTGTGTCCACAGACAGGTTCCCCTTCTCAAACAGCACCTGCACAGGGGTGTAATGAGCTACCAAAGTCCTAAACCTGGAGCAGTGACGGTCGTCTGGGAACTGGCCAACATGGAACTTGCCCATGGAGGTGTCGACGAAGCAGACCCCGTACACGCGCGTCCCGGCCGAGTCGTCCTTCTCCTTCACGCAGAGCAGGAACTTGCTGTGGTTCTCGGAGGGGTCGCAGTCCATGACGCTGTAGGTCTGGGTTCCCTTGGTGATGATCCTGCAGATCTCCCGGCGCACCACCTTGTCAAACCTGGTGGAGTGGCCCGTCGACTTGCAGCGCGCTTCCATCATTTCGGGCGTTTCCGTCTGCTCCACGCGCGCCACCTTGTAGCCCTTCTGCACCAGCACATCAGAGAACCGGCCAAACGCAGTTTCTGGAAATCCTGAGTGGGCCCAAGTGCCCTTCATAAAGATCAGGCCCAGCTCATTCACGCCGGTGACTGCATCCATGTGATACAACTCATAGAACTTTCCAACCTTGTAGCAAATCACAGCATCAAAGTTTTGGCTTTTGAGCTGCCACCACCTCCGCACGCCCGGCGTGCACTTGTTGAGGTAATCCTCGGGCACGTACAGAGTACAGGGGTCGTAATCGGGGTCACCCTGACGCCTCCTGTGCGCGTCCTTCCTCTTCCCTTCCTGCAGCCAGTCAAGTTTTTCATGCTCCCACACTGAGAAGCCACCAGTGCCTCCACTGGTAGCATTTCCTTGAGATTCAAAACTTTCAGGTGCTGCAAATGATGTCAGCTTAGACTTGGCTTCTGAAGAGGCTGTTGCTGCTCTTTTGGGTGTTTCAGAACATTCGTTTCCCAAGCTACTCCTTTTAGCAGGCTTTTTCACCTCTCCTCTCTTTCGTTTAGAAGGGACTTTTACGGGGCTCTCTGCAACACTCTCTTCCTCTGTGTCAGAAGATTCATTTTCATCCACCCCACTGCTGCCTTCCTCACTGCTTGCTGCTTCTTTCCCATCAGGCTTGAACTCCACATCAGAGCCATCGTGGTCACTGTCAGAATCCAACACTCTCCTTCTCTTGGCTTTTACAGCTCTTTCCCTGCTCATCACTCGCTTATTGCTTTTCACATCCTCCTCACTGTTGCAGTCTTCACTGTTGCCCGATGCATTTTCACTCATCTCCTGGGAAAATAAATTACTTTATCTGTAGGTAATTCTGGCTACAAAGACACTGCTGCATAAAGAGGTGCAAAAATGTGCAATAATGCAGTAGCTATGCTACTTCAAGCAAGAGACAGCAGAGCCACAGCCAATTCCATTCACCTTAACAGAATTCAGGTTTTTTCTGGATAATTAACTGCTACTGGCCAGTGGCATAATTACTCTTATTTGTGTTCTTTAGAGTCTCATTCATTACTGTGCATATGTGATGCTGAACAACAAAACACTTAAACTGCACAAAAAAGAATATGGCACATGTAGGAAAAAATAAAAGAAACTCCATTATTTGCCTTTTCAGCCTCAAACTTTAATAACTCCAGTGACAGTTTGGGAAAACCAGCAGTGGAGGGACTGTAGTGAGTACAAAGTGCCACTGCACATAACACAGTGCCTGGAGTGGCACCTGTCCCTCAGGGCACTGTCACACTGGAGACTGAGTAGATGAGGGGCAAAGGGAAACCACCATCCCACTGACAGTGTCCTCATACCATTCCTCTCCAAAGAAATCCGTTCCAAGGCATATGGTGCTACTGAAATAGTATTTGAATCAACACAACATGAATAGAATACAATAAAACATCACTTTTTAGTTACCCCACCAACAGACTGGTGTTAACAGTGCAAGAACTGTTATTTTAGTGCTACTCCACAAGATGAGGGCAGGCTCAAAAAGTTCAATTTAATGCCTTAGACGAATACTCAAAAAGCTAGAAATTTATACATTATGACACACTAAAACTCCGGATCAAGCTTAGGGCCACTTGGCCTATGAATAGCAGATAGAGAAGATAAAATGATGCACCAGAAAAAAGCATTTCTGAGTGAAAAAGTAGGTCACCAGGGAGTGATGAGTAAAGAGAGTCAGAGAAATTAAGTAGATTCTGAGGTCAGTCCTTACCATACATAACACCAAAGAGACTTGTCTTTCCAACTAGAAAAGATGAGAGACCAGCATATGACCTGACAACACAGAAGCAGTTCAAAAAAAGACATATGGATACATATGTGTGCATGATTAACGAGGAGATAAGCTGTGATTACTGTACCAGACAACTGCAGGATATTCCATCTTTAGTTCCAAGTCACAGCTTCTAAGTTCCAGCAATATTTCGGAAAATGACAGCAATTAAGAAACATTTTACCTCCATTTCTTCCTCTTCCTCCTCTGTGTCTGAAGGTTCATTGCATACTGCCAGTTCAAGCCTCTTAGTTTTATCTTTGCTCATGGCATCGTCTGCCAGCACCATGGCTCTTTTAATTTCAGGCTTTGTGCTGTAAAACATACCTCCCTTCATTGTCTCCCCATCTGATGAACCTGTAAAAACCACAGGTTTGTTAGGAACTGAAGCCAGTCTAGCATTTAGCCAGTGTTCATAGTTCACTGTGAAATGTATTCAGACATCTAACACTCACATTGAGATAACTAACATTCTGTGCTGTTACCAGTCATTCCCACAACATCTGAAATACAGCAACCTATCGCTCATTCAGCCTGATAAACTGCCGCTGGGGAAAGTACACACATTCACAAATGAAAAGCCTACCTACATGAACGCTTGAAGAATTGCTTCTATTTCCGTAGCTCATTAGCACATGTGAGCGCTCCGAAGCTGAGCTCTGAACACCCTCACATTGACTGTAGTTAGTGCTGAATTTAACGCTTCACACTGCCAGTGCTGCGGACAGACCTCCCTGGGACCACGGGACTGTTTTAGCAATGACAGGCAAGTTCAACCACAGAGTCACCTTCACTTTCTAGGCACAAGCCACCTATGGCACAGACCTCAGAGCTCTGCTGGCCTCCAAACTGCTGCTCCGAGTGCAGCCAGGCACCCAGCCCCAGCCCATTAGCCAGATTAGCTGCTGGCCAATCACGCTGGCCACTCAGCCCGACACTGCAGGGCACTGAACAAAGCCTGCTATTAATAACTGCTCCCTTCCCTCATCCTCCCGCACAGCCCCCGAGCACCACAGCTCCTCCTGCCACCACCGGCACTCAACCCACACCCAAAGCCAGCCAGTCTCCAGACTGATTTCTAGCAAGGACAGGTCCTTTTCCCCCCGCTCTTGTGCATCCCATCATCCACCACTACCGACTGAAGCTTCAGCTCTAAGCCACTGGGCAGACTGACTCGGAGGAGGCCAAGTACCTCACAAATAGCTCAAACAAAATTCTTACTCACAAACACCTCCGAGTTTGCAGTAGCAAAGCAGGGAGTTACAAGTAGCTGCTTCCACAGCACAAAGGCAACACATTAACAACCCAGATCTCCCTTTTAGTTTCCCAAACGACACGAGGCAGTCTAAAAATATTTTGCATTAATATTAAATGCAACTGAACAGTGGCAGGAAGAAAATCTCCTCATATACTGCACACTTAAAGGTGCAACACTTGCATATATTCACTTAATCAGCTGCTATGCACCTCCACTTCTTCATGCCTGCCTGTTACAGGCCCTGTGCTGTCTGTATTTACTCAGGTACAAAAAATAACACAACCCAAGAAACTTCTCAATTTTCTTACCCAAAGACTCTTTAACACTCTTCCTTTGTATACAAAGATGCTTTTTGTTTGAATTTTAAAGCAAACCGGGTATTTTAAATATTTTTACTCTGTTCTGCATTCAACACTTTTCCTGTGGATAGACCTGTGTATCTGTGCTTAAACTTCTTACTTTTTGGCAATTTTCTTTTGGTAAACACATTAATTCCCCTTACCTGCATTTGCTCCTTAAGTGCAACTGCAAGCTATTAAAATGCTTTGATTCTTTTCAAATACTTTCAGGAAAGACACATATAAACCATGGACCAATTTGCTTGCAATAAATTATGCTAACACTCATGGCAGTGACATTACCATTCTAATTTAAAACTACAGCTGAAGTGCAGTACACTAAAGTACAGAGGAGACAAAAATGTGGCTACACAATCATGAGATGGAACTTTGACTTGTGAAAAGGAAGAAACTGTTTAAATTCAGTTGTTTCACTGACACAAGCAAATCCTACAGGGCATCAGAAATACTGTATTACACATGAAGTATCTGATTTACAGTTTACAGCCAATGATTTAGTTTTCATCAACACTAAAATAATGAAAAAAAGGGAAAAACAGATTATGATTATTAAAAAGGTGAGATTTATTATGCAAAATGTTAATTCTTGATTATATTTGATTTTCACTAGTTAGCCAAGTCATTTCTTCAGTACTACAAACACCAATTCTGCTCTGTAATTACAAGCACTGCCCTCACCAACACTCAATTCTCAAGTTATATATTTTATTTACAAAACTGCTGCATTGCTTAAAAGAAACACCGCAGCAGAATTAATTTTATTTACCCAATATCTTGGGCCTAGCCATTTAATTCTGGACAAGCTGCAGTTCCTAAATAGATGCTTAAAAACTGGGCTTGACATTCCTAACATTTTAAGGATTTCAGGGCTAAAAGTGGAACTACTAGATTTATCTTTTACATACTTTTTATACTGATGGGAGAAATAAAGGAAATATCTTTAAAACATAAGCAAGCTTTAAGTTGGCTTAGTTAGTTCTTCCACTCTAATAAACAAAAGGGCTTAGTGTCTTATGTTTCAAGAACTGGATAAACACAAATGTACCTGTAACTCTCAAAAACTTGTCACTTACAAAGCACAAAACATGCTCAATTCTACTCTTGGTTTTACTGCTCTTTCTCTTTGGAGAATAACATATCCTATATTCCAAGCCCATATTTCCAAAACAAGTGGCATTGTTTCCATTTCAATAAGTTTTCTTTCTATCTCTTACCTTTATATGGCTTCAGGTATTTAATACTGATCCAACCCCTTGTAGGGCTGTCATCAAAGAACTGAACATGGACACGAGTGGATTTTCCTTTTCCTCTGACTATTGTTCTTTCCGTGGGGTGGTTGTAAATGAGACACGGCCACCAGGGATAACCTTCCATCTTGGCCCACACCAAGTCCCCAGGAGAATACTCACAGGAGACACTGCAGAGACAACAAATGTGTCATTTAAGGAACACAAACATTTAAAACAGCTCTCTTCATAAATGTAACTGCACCCTGCTGCTGAGCATTTTGCCCTCTTACGGTCTTGGAAGGCTCCCAGGGGGGTGCAACCTGGATTACAAAGTTCTTCCATACCACCACGAACACTTCTCTTAAACTTTTCTGATTTGCTCCTCCAAGTTCTGCCGGATCCCCACAGAGACAGACCTTTATCACAGAACGGTCTGGGTTCAAAGGGGGCCTACAGACCATCTAGTCCCAATCCCCTGTGATGGGCAGGGACACCTTCCACTAGACCAGGTTGCTCAGAACCCCATCCAGCCTGGACTCAAACACTTCCAGGGATGGGCATCCACAACTTCTCTGGGCAACCTGTGCCAGTGCCTCACCAACCTCACAGTAAACAATTTCTCCTAATACCTAATCTAAACCTTCTCTCTTTCAGTTTGAAGCCATTCCCCTTGTCCTGTCACTACATACCCTTGTGAAAAGTCCCTCTCCAGCTCTCTTGTAGCCCCCTTCAGGTACTGGAAGGNTGTGATGGGCAGGGACACCTTCCACTAGACCAGGTTGCTCAGAACCCCATCCAGCCTGGACTCAAACACTTCCAGGGATGGGCATGGGCATCCATGGGATTGGTTCTCTGGGCAACCTGTGCCAGTGCCTCACCAACCTCACAGTAAACAATTTCTCCCAGTACCTAATCTAAACCTTCTCTCTTTCAGTTTGAAGCCATTCCCCTTGTCCTGTCACTACATACCCTTGTGAAAAGTCCCTCTCCAGCTCTCTTGTAGCCCCCTTCAGGTACTGGAGGGTGCTCTAAGGTCTCCCCAGAGCTTCTCTTCTCCAGGCTGAACAGCCCCAGCTCTCTCAGCCTGTCTCCACAGGAGAGGGGCTCCAGCCCTCTGAGCATCCTCACGGCCTTTTCTGAGTTCACAGTCACAGAAGACTGGCTGAGATCAGAAGGGGTCTCTGGAGGTCATCTTGTCCAAGCCCTCTCCTCAAGCTGGGCCACCTACAGCCATGTGTAACCAGACTCTTCGTGCACTTAAGGGAAGGGGAGAAGAGCTGGGTCCAACCAGAGCTTAACTAAAAGGTTGCAGACTAGGTATTATGAATTATCAACGCATATAACTAAGACAAGTTTTCCTGGAGAGACTAATTTTCAACCGGGCACCTAAGGAAAAGAGAAAGACTTAAAAAACCCTGAGGCTACAAAAAATGAATAAATAAAAAACTCTACCTGCACTGCAAAGCACCTGATGCAGTTTTTATCTGCTCTCTCCACCTCCCCATAGATTTCACCCCACCGCCACACTCCCACAGATGATGGCTGGGATACTCCTGCAGGCTGTGGCCCAACAACCAGTGACACTCAGTGTGCTGACATGTGGGACACTTGCCATCATGATGTTCAGCACAAGAGAGACATGGAGCTCCTGGAGCAGGTCCAGCAGAGGGCAACAGAGACAATTATGGGAATGGAGCATCTCTCTTAAGAGGAAAGGCTGAGGGAGCTGGGCCTATTGAGCCTCCAGAAGAGATGACTGAGAGGAGACTTCATCAATGTGTATAAACATCCAAATGGGGGGTTACGAAGAGAATGAAGCCAGGCTTTTCTTGGTGGTCCCAAGCATTAGGGCAAGAGACAACGGGCAGAAACTGATGCACAGGAAGTTCCACCAGACCACAAGGAAGAACTTCTTGACTGTGCGTGTGACTGCGCACTGGAACTGATTGTCCAGAGAGGCGGAGTCGCCCTCACTGGAGATATTCAAAACTGTCTGAAAACAATCCTGTGCCATGTGCTCTCGGATGACCCTGCTCGAGCAGGGAGGTTGGGCCAGATGTCCCACTGTGGTCCCTTCCAGNCCCGACCGCACGGCCCCGTCCCCGCAGGTGTCCCATTGTCCCGCCCGCCCGGCCCCGCCGGGAGCACAGGCCGCTGCAGGCCGGCCCTGCGGGCCCAGCCGGGCACACATCCAGGGAATG
>VWZW01006801.1:227441-266503 GCA_013397115.1 Edolisoma coerulescens | reverse complement strand
CCAGCCGGCGGCGGCGGGGGGGCCTTGGAGAAGAAGCTGAGTAAGGTGCTCTGCCGAGACATGGCCGCGGCGGGAAGCGCGGGCCGCCCTGCGCGCCAAAGACGCGCCACGCGCGCACCGCCCGCGCAACTGGCCCCGCCCCGGGCCCGCCCCGCCCTCAGCCGTGGCGGGAAACGCTGAGGGCCGGGGTTCGCCCGGCCCGGCCGGTCTGTGCCTATTGGCCCATTGTGGTGCAAAACGTGGAAAATCTAAAAATTCCCGTAAGAAAGGACGTTCTCTGATGTTTGATCTGTGTGTGCTTTCAAGCCCAATCAGGAGGAAAGGAGGTTTAACCCGTGAAACAGCAGCTAACAAGCAATCCCTCAGTGATGTCCAGGTGTTAGAAAGACAAATTACTTGTGGGTAGAGTTGCCTTGTTAAGGCTTGGGGCTCAAGGTGTTTCAGTGATCTCCGACCTCGGGGGATGTTAACAAAACTTGGGGAGAAGGATGCACTGCTGATTGTGGACTTAAAGAACGCAGAATTTATGGGCCTCAAGGACATTTGGCAGGACCCCAAAACTAAAAAAATCAACTCAGCAACAGCTNCAACAGCTGAGTCAGCTCCAGTTGGGTAAAAGGTAATTCTGGCAGGGGGAGATGGTGACCACCAACCCACAGCCACGGACCCAGGAAACCCACGGACCCGAAAGAAGAGAAAGACTGAGCATGGGACTAATTAGCAAGAGAAGCAAGACAATCCTTAATAAGCAGAAGCTAGAATACTAATTAATAAGAGTACTATGTAACTTGTAGCCAATGAGCATTAATGCCTTTGTTTACTGAAATGTATAAATATTGAAAAGTTTTGGTCGTTGTCGTGCTGGCATTGTGGATTTGCCACCCAGCATCCCTTTCTGTGCAGAACTGTACATAAATCAAATACCCCAACTCTGTGTGTGGATCGGTCTCTCACACACCAGGTCAAAGAACCTATTTTGGGATAACAGCTACAGCCCTCCAAACCCCACTCCCTGCCTGCCGTGGGGCCACAGTGCTTGTTATGGTTAATGGTGTGATGGCATGAGCTGGGGCCCTCCCACAAAAACATCCTCAGGGAAGGAGAAGTTGTGGCACTGGCATCGGGCAACTTCCTTCCTGCCCTGCAGCGCTGTGGTGGGAAGAGGAGAAGCTGGTGCATGGCCGGAGGAGAAGCTTGGACAGCTGCCGGCCCCCCTTCCCAGCTGGTTTCACTGACAGAGGCACAGCAGAGCTAAGAAGTGGCAGCTGAAATAACAGGATCTCTTCCCCTGCTCTCCCTAAGTTTTTTTGGGTTATTTTTTCATATTAATTGGTGAGGCTATGTCCTTTAAAAGCAATTTGCTGATGCATTATAACGCATGGTGCACATGGTGTGATTCCTGGGGCTGTCATGTGCAGGGCCAGGAGCTGGACTTTGATGGTCCCTGTGGGTCCCTTCCAGCTCAGAGTGTTCTGTGGTTCTGTGACTCTGTAATACAATTCTGTTTCATGGTTCTTGACTGGTGTGCTTGAGATGCAGGAGTACAGACCAAAAATAACTTATTTTTATCAGCATAAATCCGGAGAAAAATTATTTGCTGTCACTAGATGCCTGTTAGCACAGCTTTTCCTTTCACTAACATTGCTGTTTAACATTTCAAGCCAAAGCTTCTCCTTCCCTTCTGCACAACTGCAGGAGAAAAAGCCACAGGTGTGCTCCCATCCCCAGCAAGAACGTGGAACTGCAAAGTAGAGCTTTAACCACAAGAGGTCATGCAAGTCCAGCTGATACCGAAAGATTTTGAAAGAACGTTCCTTCTAAAAGAACTATTTCCTTTTAATACCAAAGCATAACTTCCATTTAACTTGTCATCCATTGCCTTCAGAAACTATTTGATGCGTTCTCTCTCTCAAACTGAAGTACAAAAGGAAAGGCATTTAGTTTCCTGAGAAAAGTGCAGCAGATTCCACTGCACATGGCCTGTGATGTGTTTGGAAGTGGAACACTCTGCAGGATAACCCCCTCAGCAGGTGTTGCTGTTCCTATCAAAAACACTCACCAGAATGCTACCTGCACAAGTGTTTGGGTGGCTCATTTTTGTCAATTTTTTGCTATAAATAGGCAACACAATTTAAATTTTTCTTGAAAATTATGGTGATCCTCCATCTGGCAGGTAGAAGCAGGGAGACAGGCTGAAGCAGGAAGGGGAAAAACTTGGGAGAGTGCTGAAAGCAGGTCCGGTTTTGAAGACTGTTTTGAGCAGACTCCTGATAGATTCTCCCCGGAGATGACTGTTGTCCGTTCATATGAGGAATGGAGATGACAGGAAAACATGAAGGGTCATCTGATTTTAGTGGCCTCCTGAGCCAAGATGGTATGAGGGGCACAGAAGTAATTTTATTGTTGGGGTCGAGTTTGTAGCCCTGAGGTTTCTTCGGGCTGGGAGGAGCATGAGCCAGTCCTGGTGACTCTGCTAGAAGAGTGACATGTAACTGATTTGGCAACATTATGGATGTCTCAGACTGTAATCCTTAGAATTCACAGACCACATGGTTCAGAAGCTTGGGTGATGGGTCTGGCAACTTTTTAAATCCCATTCCATGAGACCAAGTCTCTGGGTTTGGGGTGTCCCTGTGTCTGTGTCTGGGCATGCCTCCGTTTATGGTGACAGCCACTTGAAAAATGCCCCACTGGAGATGCACCTAAGTCTGTAATTTAGAAAGTCTGGATCCGACATCAGATTCCATCCCCAAGGTGGGGTAGCTCCACACTTTGATATCCACAAAAATGTAGAAATTAAACTTTGCAATACTGGTCTATTGCATATCCCCTTTTCTCTGGGATCAGGCTGGGGGAAGCAGACAACAGCATTTACTAGATAGGTTTTGTTACGCTGTTATTAACAGCAAGGGACTCATTACACACTGCATTCGTTTATTGCCTCTTGTGCTTCACAAACATCTGCACTGACGGGCGGAGCAGGAGTTGGGAGACCAACCCCAGCTGGTTACTTAAAAGCAGAGGTGTGTATTGGTGTGTCAGGGTGCTCAGGAAGTCCCTCCAGATCATTTTGTTTTGTCATTTATATATATGTGTGTGTGTGCGTGTATTTTATATATTCATATCCTTAGACAGACAGATAGACAGACAATCTTGTAGTTTTGCATATAGCAGCCTTGATGGATGTAGCCCGGGTTGTACAACACCCATGGCTGATGCCAGTGGATTTGGACAGATTTGGCAGAGTGTCTGTGCTCAGTGTATCAGTTTTCTGGATTCAGCAGGACTGTGACATCTCTGGAGCTTATCAGTTCTTGGCAGACACTCGGATGCTACTGCTTGGCACACACGTCCCCTCTCTTCAGCCTGCTCGTTCCTGGTGCCAATTTCTCCATCCACACACGTGCCTTGTAGAGCCATTCACACTAACTCAAGCTGAGGGGGTTTTTAGGACAGGGTCTTCATCTTCTCCCTAGTGAAATACATCATTCTACTCGTTTTTCTACCAATCTCAACAGGGTAGGTTATAGAATAATTAAAACATGAAAGTCTGAAGTTCTTTGATAGGAGGCTACAAAAAGTGTTATTACTGAAAACTCTACAAACAAGTCTGTCCTCCTCCCTTTTTGTTAAATTTCCTATTTTTGAAGAGAAAGCCATTGGGAATCATTAAGTTGCTGTAGTGCAGACTTTACATCCAACCCATCTGAACACCAAAAAATGCTGTATTTATCATAATTCTTTTCCTCTCTCTCCCCTTGACAATGCATACGCAAATACTCCCACACAGCCCTCAACCAAGCTTTTTAGCTCCCTAAGTGGTTCTGAATATTTTCCTTTCTAGAAACACTGGAAATGGCGAGGATTCATCTTTTTTCAAGAAAATACCTCAAAATTTTTGAAATTGAAACAGCTTTGGCTATACCCAGCTTTTCTGGATCATACAGTGACCCTCTGCTATACATAGGTTTTAATCCAGAGTTTAGAATAATTCATTTCTATATTGTTTGTTGCTGGAATAAGGAAAATGCTAGCACGGCAATTTAGAGGTCTTTCTGGAAAAAAATGGAATCATGTAAATCAAGAATAATACCTGAAACATAACTACAACAGAAAAGCAAAGTGCACTTGAGGCCAGGTGCCTGGTTGTTTATCTTCTGTACTGTTTGCTGTCTCTCAATATTCTTTGGAAGATACATTTAACAGGAAGGAAAAGTCATTCCTCAGGTGAGGGATCTTGCTCTTGAAGTTACCAGGTACAGTCAGGAGCAAATTGGTGAGGCTTAGGGAGCAGCAGGAGCAAGGCTGCTCCTGGCACAGGCAGAGCCTTTGCTGACCATGAAACAGACCCCCAGCATCTGAATCACAGAATGCCGTGGGTTGGAAGGGACCTTTGAAGATGATCTAGTTCCAACCCCCTGCCATGGGCAGGGACACCTCCCACTAGACCAGGTCACTCAAAGCCCCATCCTACCTTGCTCACTTCCAGGGATGGATCATCCATTACTTCTCAGGGAAGTCTGTTGCAGTGTCTCACCACCTCTGTAGTTAAAAAATTCTTCCTTATGTCCAATCTAAATGTACCCTCTTTCAGTTTAAAACTGTTGTCCTGTCCCTGCAGGCCCTGGTAAAAAGTCTTTCTCTATCTTTCAAGTCCTTGAAGCATTGAAAGAGCACAATAAGTTTTCCCTGGAGCCTTCTCTTCTCCAGGCTGAACAACCCCAATTCTGTCAGCCTTTTTCCACAGGAGAGGTGCTCTGGCCCAGTGATCATTTTTGTTCTTTGGACTTGCTCCAACAGGTCCCTCTCTTTCTTGTGCTGAGGACCCCAGAGCTGGATGCAGCACTCCAGGGTGGGTCTCAGCAGAGCAGAGTAGAGGAGAACAACTATGTCTCAACCTGCTGGCCACGCTTCTGATGCAGGTTGGGTTTCTGGGCTACGAGCACACACAGATGGATCATGTCCAATTTTTCATCCACCAGGATTCCCAGGTCCTTCATGGCAGCCTGCTCTCAACCCCTTCATCCACCAGCCTATACTGGTGCTGGGGGTCGCCCTTACCCCTGTGCAGAACCTTGCACTTGGTCTTGTTGAACTTCATGAGACTCTCGTGGGTTTCAAGCCTGTCCAGGTCCCTCTGGATGTCATCCTGTCCCTCAGGCACATCAGCTGCACCACTTGGCTTGGTGTCATCTGCAAATGTGCTGTTGCTGCACTTGCTCACTGTCTATGTCATTGATGAAGGTATTAAATACCACTGGTCCCAGTCTGAGGGACACCACTCATTCCTGGTTCCCGCTTGGACACTGAGCTGTGTGGGCAGAGCAGGGTGCTCAACACTGCATCATCACCACAACAGCCCCAGATCAGGCAAGGTGGTGGATCAGATCCAGGGTCAATCCAGGAGGAAGGGCTGCAGGCAAGCACAGCTGCAGGGAGCATCACTCAGGGTCCTCAAGGCAAAAAAATTTGTTGGTATCAAACTTTTGAAAGCTCTTCAGATAAAATTTGCTAAAAGAGTGGATCTGTGAGGGTTAATGTCAAGAGCAGTCTAGGAAATTTCACTTTGGTGTGTGTTTGAAGCACGAGAAATGTGCACTACCCCTCTCTATGTGTCTGCTGAGCTGAGTGACAAATTTGCTTCCAGAGCTAACAGAAAGCTCTTAAAGTGAGAGAAAACAACTCAGGCCTAGCTATTATAGGTAGAATTTTCTCATTTTGAACAAAACTGTTAGGATTTTATCAGCCCAATATTCTTCAGTTGTCCCACTGTGACAAATGTAACAATTTTCACTTTTCTCCTTTATCATAAACACATTCTATGAATTTTTTTTATATCTCTTATATTCATTTTTAGAACAAGACATGACTGTGGATGAAGATCGTGGGATTTAACTGGTTTTATAGGGCTGCTGCAAACACCCAGTAACTACAAAAAAAAAAGTGAAATAACTCTGGCATGAAATGAACTCTGGCATGCAAATAACTTATGGGGAGTGGAAAGAGGAGTCCACTGCTTCCTTTGATTAATGTGTGTCCTTTCTCTGAGGCTGACTTGAGCTGCTTTTGTCTCCCAGAGGTGAGGTGATCAGAGGTAACCTAAGTGCTTTACAGGCATTACCTCGGTGACAGAGGCTGCCAGACCAATCTTAGACTGTGAGGTGGAACAATTCACAGAAATAGCTTCATCGTGCTGGTATAGACAGGACTGAAGGCAACGTTGACCTTCCTCAGAAGGAGAAAATTCCTTTGCCCCAAATGAGAATTTAAGCATGAGATGAATGCTGCAAATAAGGCAACCAGTGAAAATGTTAAGTTTTAAGAAAAATACGACCACAACAAAATGTTTATGAGCACTGAGGTCATTCTGACCTAAATATAATCGATCTGGTAGGCTGGTGAAAATCACATATTCTAGTACAGTCATTTCGTGCAGGCCTGGAAAAATGTAGGGTGTTTTAAAAGTTGTGTTTAAGGGGCATTTTTCCCCCAGCACTAAGTTTACCGCTTGTCAGCATCCAGCATCTGTAAGTCAGAGACTGTTCATGCAGTAGCTCATTGTCCCATAATTGGGCTGAAAAAACACCTTTATTTTCGTAGCAGAAGATGATTAATTTCCTCTCTGCTTGCTTTTTTGCATGTCTGCAGACATGCAGATTCCTTGTACTAGTTTTAGAAGAGCTTGTACAGCAGTGAGAAATGAAGCAAGAACTGCACGTTTATGTAGGGTCCCTTTAATGTCAGTGTATGACTAAAACCTTTTTACTGTTTTTCTTACATGAAAAAGCAGCAAAAAGAAGAGATGGAACTGTAAGATTTCTGAATAAATGACATTTTAGGATGCTTTGCTTATATTGTGCCTTCTCTTAGATGCAGATCTGAAGTGAGATGAGAGCTGCTGGAATGGCATGCATCACAACTACCAGAAACAGGAGTTCAAAAATCAAGAAGAGTCTAAACATAACCTGTGAAATTAATTCACAACCAGAACTGCAGACAGTTCTGGTCTGCGCATAATAATAGAATGTCCTAAAAAAATACAGGAAGGAAAAAAAAGGCAGGAATCAAAATAAAAATGGGCCAGGGCTGAAGATGATAAAACTCTTCTCCATGATTCCATCCTGCTCCCACAGAACAGGAACATTCATCTGCTGATTTTGTTGGGTTCAAGATGCTCCTGCTATTTGAAAGTGTAGTAGCCACCCACAGTTATCCTGTTTCCTGCCTTCTGTTTTATTGTGCTTCTATTAATAGCATGAACACTTGTGGATTTTTCACTGATACTGTTTGATAATTTCAATTTGCAAAGAAAAAATAACTTGCAAATCCAGAGGAAAAAAACAACTGTAATCAAACAGTCTGACCTGTATAGCACATGGCCTTGAATTTCCCTAAATCAATCCCTGTTTAAATCAGATGATTTCTTGTGGAAAACAAAAGTTTTGATTTAAAGGCTTGCAAAGACAGATGATGGCAATGGTCTGTTAATTAAATACCATGAGATATTTGCAGCTGTCACGGCAGGGGACATAAATTTGAGCTGGATGAATAGGGTTAAGCAAGCTCCAAGCTTTTTCCCAGCACTGAACCAGTAAATCGGTGCTGCAAAAAGAAATTATTTGTATTTTGCATTACTGATGTCCTCTTTCTTCAGAGTTGTCACCTGTCAGCATTGGTGATGGGTAAGAGAGGCAACTGGGAAGCAGCCTGGTGATGAAGAACCAGTATGGTCACATTGAATGTTTCAGTCCGGCATCTCTGCCAGAGACTGCTTGGAGAGCTGAAGGAAGTTTGGTTCCTACTAATTAAAACGTGGCAGAAAAAAAGAAGAGGCTTCTTTATTTCCTTTTAAAATCCATAACTTTGTTCCTTATGTGGAGCTGATCTATTGCCAAGCGACTTTGGCACTAAATCTGGAGAATGTCTTCCAAAAGTTGTTTTTCTGATGCGGGTGCAGGCTGGGACAAGGGTGAGGTGACGTGGGGAGAGGTGGCCTGTTCTGCTATCACACGATGCTCTGAGTTTCACGCTGGAGGAGTGTTGTGCCCAGTGAGCCCTATCCACACTAGATCCATCCTCTGACTCAGACCTCAGCTGATAACTGGTTTTCCTAGCAAGAGAGAGAGCTTGACTGCAAGCCTTTGCTGAATGAGTATGCTTTTAGGATGAAATGGTAACCAGTCATCCTACTGGAAATTAATAGCTCATTAGAACTACTACTCTGAGCCCTTTTTTGCAGACTTCTTTGTGCAGATGCTCAGAGAGGGCTCTTTCCTGAAGTTTCTCTTTTGTTATCAGCTTTGTTATTCCTGTAAATTTATTTTTAAGCATGCATGCACTGAGTTGGTGACAGTCGAGAGCTCACTGATTGCAGTGAGTCTAGAAATGAATTTTCCCCATAATGGCCAGGTTGGTGCTTGTAAAGCAGCAGAGAAGGCAGAAGGGCAGAGAGACTCACAACATGATTTCAAATGCTTAATAAGAGTTTGTTTTAATGAAATTCGCTGCCTGTGTGCTTGTAGGTGCACCAGGGAGCTGGTCCAACACACATTTCTCTAACCTGACAGTTCACTCTGTAAAATGCCTCAGTTTTATAACACTGCTATTTTAATGCAGCTTGGTTTTCACTATCACGTTACCTTTCAGCAGATGGGCTTGGGAGCCACATCACATGAATCTTCCAGGGAGGCAGGGCTTGAGATCTCTGAGGTGGCACTAATGACCTCTCCTTGAAACAAGTCGTGCTTGGCCCAAGGCAGAGCAGGGATCCCTCCCTGGTGTGTGTGGTAGAATATAAACCAAGGGAAACGCGGAGGCTGAGAGCTCGCCATGGAATTACCAGGGCTTTCATCTTGCTCATTCCCATGATGGGAAAGACATTCTGCACCAATCTGTTTTCCTTCCTGTGCATGGCAGTGCTGTGTGTCACCTCACTTGCTCCTGTCCACACCATTTTTGCCGCCCCTCACAAGCTCAGGACCCTTCCTATGGTTATCTCCCTTTTTTTGCTGCGTACGCCGTATCTCTCTTCACATGCCACAGACACGAGGTTTCCCATTTTTTTATTTTTCCTGTGACTCTTCCTTTTCTCCACAGGCTTCTCCAGTCCCTGCTAAGAGCTGCACTTGGTGCTGTTTTTCTTTTCTTTCTCGTTGAGAAGGAAGCCATGCAGGGTGCTAATATTATATGCTCCACCAAGCTGCTGTTCACAGGCGTGAGGACAATGTTATGCTGTAAGGTGTTGATCCGTAGGCGGTTATCAATCTGTCCTCATTCTCCTCCTACTTTTCACAAAGTTTTGACCACCATAACTGAACAGAAACAGCAGCAAACCCTGCAGACAAATACCACCACATTTGAATATAAAGTCCAGTTCATTATTTTTTAATACTGCTTGAATGTTTGGAAAAATATTGTCAAAGCATCAAATAATACAACTGGTACTGGTCTTCTAGTGGGTCCCTAATTATTATTGAAAACAGTTGCTAGTATAATTGTTTTGGTACATAGTAAGTTATTTTATAACCTGCAATCAGTTTTATACTCTCCTATTGTAGTCGTAAAAAGAAAATAAAAATACATGAGGTGTACCTGGATGGTGGCTCTTTCATGATATGGCAATTAAGCAGTCTGGGGAACCAGTGAGGCAAGGAGTGACACGGGGACAATTTGCCTACAGTACAGAATTGTTAGATCTATTTGTGCAGCTGGCATCCACACCTTGGAGAGGCAGGGGATTTAAAACTGAATTTATTTCAGGTAAGGACAAATTGGAGACAGTGCCAAATACACTAATCCTTTCCATGGGTCAGCTCTAAAAATTTTCTTTCTCATGCAAGTTTCTATTTTAATTAAAAAACCCTAAGATTGATTGATATTTAAAATACGCTAATATTAAAAGGTGTCCTTCTCCAGCCCTTCCTTTAACTGCCTGCTACAGCCAGCAATCCAGTCATGATCCAGTGACAATTGTATTGCCATGGAACTCTTCAGTCCTGCACTGACTGACACTGCACAGCCCTGGTGGTCTGCACTCAGCAAAAACGTTATTTGAAGCTTCGTTTTTAGGATCACTGCAGTATTTTCTTGTCTGTTTTCCTGTGGAGAATTTGGAAGAGACACGTGTAAGGCTTTTTGCCAGGACAGAGCAGGCAGCCTGCTGTATGAAGTTTTGGGAAGGATGTGCAGCCAGTCCTTGCATGCTCACCTTGAGGCTGACATCCAGGCAGCCCCTTGGTGTGATCCAGACTCCACGCAGGTCACTCTCCCCCTCCAACACTGGGTGACCCTGCTGGCACTTTTCCTTATCCAAGTGATGCCTTGAGTGGCTACCTAGAAACAGAGACTGACAGGAATAAGGGAATAAAGGTAGGTGTTTATTTGAAAGGCCTTCAAAGGTACATCCTGGGGAGCCAAAGGCTACATCCAAAAAGGACCCCAGGATGGACGACGAGTCACGAGTTCTTCACCCTTTTATAGGTTTGGTTCATTTGCATATCAGCATAAATTCGCCAATTAAAACTTTAGCTAATGATGTAATTTCTTCAATTTCTCCACCTCTCTAGAGGCCCTAGTTTACACCTTTTGGGCCTAGGACAGTCTGAGTGTCCTTGAATAACAAGCTCAGAGAGGCTTTGTTTTGTCTAACCCGCATAAGAGAACAGCAGCTCACAGGCTACAAGAAACTTCAGAGTTACACACTAAGCAATACAGGATTTGAAAATATAAAAATTAAAACCTAAGGTATCACAAGGAAGAGTCCCCATAGTTCCTATGGGATTCCTACACCCCTCTGAAGAACCAACGCCAACTGATCCTTATGGCAGAACATGGCTGGGTGTTAAAAAATGATGGACACCACTTCTGCTCATTGTATGTAAAACATAGGTATCAAAAACACACGAAGTATATAGTTCTGAAAAAATTGCAGGGTTTTAGATATTTTTGCTGAACTGTAGTGGGATAATTATCCATCTGTGAACAGAACTGCTGCAGCCGTGAATGATAAGTATCTTGTCTATGGGGCTCTGTAACCTGTGAACTGTGATTTTTGGTTCATGTGCCTGTGCCAGACAGCAAATATCTCTATTTCTCCTTTTCACGAATTTGACAGAGTGGCTGGGAGGTTAAACTAGCTGAATGGCAAGTCTGCCGCTGTCAGTGCTGCCTGAACTTCAGAAGTTAAAGCTGATGGTTGTGACATTCATTCATGTATAATTTAAGGTATAATCTCTATCACTAAATTTGACTTTTCCACAGGGTTACCAGGAAAAAAGGCCTCATTTTTACACACTTCCTTTTCCTTACTGTTTTTTTTTTGTTTGTTTGTTTCACATTTAATGGTCTTCTGTTTGACACATTCTCTTTTCTTCCTAGTTTCAGGAAGGCAACTTCAGCCGGAAGACTCCCACGTCACTGCTTGACTTGTCTGTTACCACGTGTCCTGAACATCCTGTGTTCATAGTAATAATACAGTGCAGGTTTTGTATTAATAGAAGTACACCTAAATAATTTTCACTTGTCTCGGAGCATCTGCTATGTCCTCCTACATTCTTCCTTAAATCTTAACACAGGGTCTCTTAGAGAAAATCCTGCTTCACAGCTAAACGAGCTCATTGAATTGACACTTTTTAAAGCATTTATTTTTACGTGCCTTTTTTTTCTGCAAATGGAAAATGCATTTCACTAGTTGGAAGTGTTTTATGTTGGAAAGATGACTAAATAGATGCAGTAAAATATGTTAATTTTCTGGGTAAAATTCACTGTCTTTTTCTCTGCCCCCAGGTGATGGCTTGCTTACCTCGCAGCTAATTACAGCTGGGCAGCACTTGCAATGGAGATTTGTAATTTTAGAAGCAACTCTTTGGTAACAGATGGCCCCATATTTTTTTGTGAGGACTGCTGAAGTCCTTTAGTATCTAATTTAAGTAAAATCTGTAAGCTGACAGCAGACTTATGTTATATTGCCAACTCTGGGCATTAAAAAATAACAAGTTTTTAAAATATAATGAACTTTCAAATTTGCCTGGTGATTTTTCAGTCCAAGGCTCTGAGTGGTCTAATTTTCAAATATTTCCCTGGAAGAATGAAAGTTAAACATCTGCCTTCCTTCCAAATAAATTCTCATGTAATCTTGGGGATTTTAAATCCGGGGTTTCACAGAAGGTGTCATCTGTTGTGAATTCCATGGAAAAAAAAACACTGAGACTTGCAACTGTGCAGCTGGCAATGCACAACAGGACAGTCCTGCACCCTCCTGGAGTGCACGTACTACGTGTGTCCATGGGTATGGGTTAGTGTCTGTACACACAGACACGTGGCATTAAATTCAGAAAGTTCTGGTTCCCAAAAAGGGATCTCCTTTCCAGGAGTCTGTTTCCATCATCTCTCCACCGAGCTGTGGAAAGTACCTATAGGTGGGGAGAGCCTAAGGGGGCAGCTGCACATCTTCTAATGGACCTGTCTGGAGCGGCTGGGAAGGGCACAAGAGCTCAGTACTCACAGCCATCCACCAGCTGGGTGGTTGTTACCTTCTGCACCTGCTTCAGAGGGAGGTGGTCAGGTGGAGACTCCGCTGCCAGTTGTTGCCACCACACAGTGAGACGTGAGCTCAACTCACAGATGTTCCCCGGCAGTGCCAAGATCAAAGCACCAGCACTTCCACGGTCTTACTCTGCTGCAGAGAGACCAAGAGACCTCCTGCACAAGCACTACTGTCATTCCAGGTGCCTGCAAAGCAGGTGTAAATTTACTGCTTGATTTCAAGCAGGTCTGCTTAAAAAAAGTGCCAATTGCCGTTCAACCATTTCCCACATCAGTTCTAAATACAGCCCCAGTCGTCAGTCTCTTGCTTCCACCTGATTGACTGAGAGCAGTCCAGCTTTGTGTAGGACAGGGATGTGACATGAGGTCACCACACTGAGATGGGGCACATGTAGAAGCACAGATCTGCCCCAGCATCCTTCCTCTCGTGGTTGTGTGGGTGGAAGAATGTGGTTAATGCTTAATTTTTATGGTGTTCGTGCACTGTAATAACGCAGCATCAGGATGCTGAACCACTTTCTTTTTGGGCTGCCAGTGCATTTCTCTCCACTTTAAGGATTTTGTGGCAATGGTCAATGCTATTTTCAGAAAAAACAACAGCTCCTTCCCAAGCATTTTGCCATATAAAGAAGTGGTGAGACGAAAAGATCAAAAAGGAAGAACAGAATAGACCCAAAACAATAAGTGGAGAAAAAAACCCCAACACGCGCAAAATGAGATAACAAGAATCAGGGCATAGGAGAGAAAAAGAAAAGTAGTTGAAAAAAGAGAAGAGTAATCAATGGAAGCAGGAGGGAAAGGAATTTTAGGAGACATGATTCTGGAGGAATACCTCATCTCCTTAAGGTACCTCCCTGCCTTAAAAGGAGCTACAAGGCTCCAGCTGCACCTGAATCCCTTTTAAGTGGAGTGTCTTTGTCTTCCTGCCAGCCCTACTGCCTGAAATGAGGTATGTCTTTGTGACTTACTCCAGAGAATCATAAAGCTGATTTTTGAGTGAGCCAAATCTATTGGTGTGCTCTTTGGTCGGTTTGTTTTTATTTAAAAGGGCTGCTTCTGTTCTCTCACAGCCGAGCCAGGAACCCTGGCAGGGAGCAGCAACATCATCCAGGTTACTGCAGTAGAGGGAGCCACACCATCACCATCCCTGACTGATAATGTAAGTACAGTGTCTTTCAGTAATTTTTTTTTTCTTTTTTTAGTATCCAAGAGCTGGACTTCTAAAGGCGTTTAAGAACCAAAAACCAGAAAAATAATCGAGTTTCTTTATGTGATATTATAAATTGTACTTTCTTATACCCTTATATGGCACATTGAGACTGCTGGTTAGCCTGGTTGCTTAATATTTCCCCTCTTCCAGAGTTTTGTTGAAAAAAAAAAACCAAACTAAATCCAAACCAGTAATATTGCAGATTTTTATAATCTTTTTTAGGAAAATTCCAAGTTTACATAGTACTGTAAAGAAGTTTACAGGGGGAGCATCCCTGTTGTGATATTTTCAAATCCTGCCAGTAAGCACAGTCAGTAGTGGGTTCTTCTAAATGCTTTTCAGTTTTGCCATGCTAAAGTTGTCTTTTTTCCCCTACTTACACATTTTTACACCCTTAACTTTTTGCCGCCACTTTCCCTAGTCTTTTTACTGTTGGTAAAGGTAGGCCAGTTAATATTTTTACTGTTCAATATATCCCCAAATTGCTGTGTGATAAACAAGAGCTCCCCTACCAACACTAAAAATGTTTTTAAATGAATTTTTATTAAGTAAAAGCTAGATGATTGTTCATTTTGAATTGTAGTGCGAGGTAACAGGAAAAAAATGAAGCTAAGAGAAATTCTGCCTGACTGATAAATGATATTCCCTGGGTTTGCTAAGTAGCACATTAATGATGCACATGCATTATTAAATTCTGGAGAGTACATCACTGGCATGTAAATTTCCCTTAGGCATGTGGTTAGATCACTAAGTTCCTGCATTTGTCTTCTGAAAGAGTGATTCATACATAGTTGATCGTGATTTCATACCACACTTATTCCCCGTGCAAATCCCTCTTTCTGATTGACTTTTTGATTTGAGTATCAATGATACCTTCTTGTAATTTGGATTTCTAAGATGTTATAAGTGAAAATTTTCAAAATTTAGATGTAATACAAGGCCTATTCAGAGGTGACACTCCAGGGCTTTTCAGATTTAAGGACAGGAAAAAGTTATGGTACAAAACAACTCTGCTTTTAAGAAGGTTGACACCTAAAAATGAATTATTGCAAATCCATATAATGATAGAGTGGTTTGGGTTCAAAGGGACCTTAAAGATCACACAGTCCCAACCCCCCTGCCGCGGGCAGGGACACCTTCCACCAGGTTGCTCAGAGCCCCATCCAACCTGGCCCTGAACACTTCCAGGGATGGGGCAGCCACAGCTTCTTTGGGCAACCTGTGCCAGAGTCTCACCACCTCAGGGTAAAGAATTCCTCCTAATATCTAACCTAAACCTTCTCTCTTTCAGTTTGAAGCCATTTCCCCTGTCTTGTCACTACACACCCTTGTGAAAAGTCCCTCTCCAGCCCCCTTCAGCTACTGGAAGGTGCTCTAAGGTCTCCCCAGAGCTTCTCTTCTCCGGGCTGAACAGCCCCAGCTCTCTCAGCCTGTCTCCACAGGAGAGGGGCTCCAGCCCCCTGAGCATCAAATCACGAGCTTAGTTCAGTTTTGTAGCATGGAAACAATATGAGCAAGATGTCAGTGAGTGTGTGAGAGAAGCAGTTTGAAAGTCTGACTTTATACAGTTTGGAGAGGAAGAAGTGTGAATTACTTTCAAACTAGACTTCTCTGTGCATGAATTACAACACTGTAGTTTGATATTCAGTCAGAAAACATGATACTGTAGTACACAGAATTCTGTTTGGGATTACAGGTGGGGAGATCTGTATTAAAAGTTTGCTGAAATTTTTCATACAAAAAATTCATTTGCTGATAATGCACTTTTGGATCAACTGGAATTATTTGTAAATCCAGACCAGAAGTTCGCCAGTAAGCTTCAGCCAACAAATACAGAAAACACCCTAATATTTTTAAAAGTTTTATTTAGTATAATGTATTATAATGAGGTATTCCACTTTTTCATTTTAAAATAATGTTTAGCCTTGAAGTTAACTATTTAAGATGGCATGAAAGTATATTAAAATCTAACAAAATAATAGTATTTGATTTCAAAACTATTTAGTTTGACCTAAAATCATTGTTACTTTCTCGTTTGATCAAGATGAAACCCCAGACTTTTCTTTTGAGTAGACTTTAAATAATCACTCCTTAAACCCCATGTGTTAGTTCCACTTCTTTATTTAAATAAAGAATATATTTGTTTCTTTATGTCTCATTTTAGAAAATCTCTGAGCTGCCAATATACAAATGAGGCTCTGTCACTCACCTTCTGCTCACAGGTGCATCACATGGGAGGGGAACCTGGACTATTGCTTGCACAGAGAAATAAAAGTATACAGCTTAAAGGTGCTTGTAATTCTGAAACCAAATGACAAGTGGGCTGAGTTCTCATGTGGTAACCCCGTGTGTTGATGACTTACAAGGACAAGGAGGATTTTGTGAATTACAGGAAAGGTTGTTAGTAGATATGATATGCTTGGGATTTCAAAAAGCCTTTGACAAGACTCCTCATGAAAAGCTATTAAAGAAATTAGGTTTCCATGGGATTGGAGGAGAGGTGCTTTTATGGTTTGAAGTCTGATTATGGGGTAAGAAGAAAAAGGAAAGGCAAAACTGTCATTTTCAGGGCAGAGAAGTGTCAACAGTAGTTCTCTCAGAAACTGGATGTGAGACAGGCTTTATTCAACATCTTTGTCCTTAACCTGGGGAGGCTGGTGGAATGAATATCCCCAAGTTTATGGAGACTAGCAGTCAAACAAGGCACTGATGATGAAGGTCAAAAAGGTGGCAGATATGCTTCAGTGCAGACAGAAGTATATTTAGTATATCCAGGTCACTCCACACAAAATTGAGCTCCAAACAGGCACTTAGAGCCCTCGGGAAAGGGCTCCTGCAGCCACCACTGGCAGGTCACTGAAATCCTGGGCTCAGAGCACAGCAACAGCCAGAAAAGCAACAAAACACCATCAGAAAGGGTCCTGGAAGCAGAACAGATGGCAGCTCGGTGCCTTCACAAAGGAGCAGGGCAAACCCACAGCTTGTGCTCTGCCTGCTGGCAGATCGGGTCCCAGCACCTCAGCATGGGCAGAGAGACCCTGGACATAGCAATGAGATTTTCAAAGGATGGAGCCACTGCCTTGCATGGAAAGACCAAAAAGGCTGGGGCTGTTTGGTGTGGAGAGGAGGAGGAGGAGTGGGGTGTAGCTGAGATTTACAAAGTCACTCTAAGCTGGACAGAGAACTGTTGTTCACCAAGTTGTGCAATGTGGGGGCTGAGGGACATGAATTGAAGCTAGCAGGAGGTGTCCTTAAAAGAGATGAAAGATGTACTGCTCTACATAGCAAGACCTGAACTCGAAAGTAAGACTTTTAGGTAGAGATGAGACAGTTTAATAACTGAAAACAAAGTAAAATATAAAAATATTAAATAATAATGACTTAAAAAAGGGAAGAAAAAAGAAACAAAAAAGTGATGCACAGTACAATTGCTCAGCACCCACTGACTGATGCCAGATTCCATTCCTGAACTCAGATTGTCCCCTCTTCTGGGTAACTCCCTCGGTTTATACACTGGGCATGATGTTCTGTGGTGTGGAATATCCCTTTGGCCAGTCTGGGTCACCTATCCTGGCTGTGCTCCCTCACAGGTGTTTTCCATACCTCCTCCCTGGCAGAGCATGAAAAAAAAAAAAGTCCTTGACTTAGGATAAACATGACTTAGCAAAACCCAAAACATCCCTGTGTTATCATCATTATTCTCCCTCTGAATCCAAAACACAGCCCTGTACCAGTCACTGAGAAGAAGTTAACTCTATCCTAACTGAAACCAGGACAACCCCCAGTCCAACAGCTGTGAATACTGAGGGAACGTGCTGCAGGAAGTGCCCAGGCTCAGGTATGTTCCTCTCAGGGTCTCTCCTATTGCCACTGCTGGAGACACAGCGTTTGGTCTGGGTGATCCCAGCAGTTGGACCCAGCCAGGACATTCTTCTGTCCTTGTATGCCACATTTCCAGCAAAGTCTGGGCTGGTCAATCCCTACAGTACTAAAAGTAGCTCAGTGGAGCTGTCACCCCAGTGACAATCTCAGTACCAGACAAAGGGGTTTTAAAAGTGGGGAGAATAGTGGTTGCTCATCTTCACAGGTTCCCTGGGCACAGTCTAGACTTTTCTCATGTTACCTTTATTTTATAGAGGTGAGAACACGCTTTTTACTTGTGTGTGAAAGTCATGAAATGACAGTGAGTAGTCACTTCTCAGAAGTCTCTTCTCAGAGACAGTGACAGCCCCTTCTGTGGAGCTTTTTAAAATACAGAATAAACTGTGAATTAGCAAAGAACACACTCCTGTCTGAGTCACCAGCCCAGTCCAAATTACATCTCAAAGCTGTGCTGTGCTGGAAAGGCTCATAACTGTGGAAGCCAATTTGAAAAGTACTGATTCTTAATAAATAACAAGGAGTAACTCCAGCAGAAAGGAACTGGGCTGGCACAAGACCCCTTCCCTCTTGGTGTAAAAGCCAACCCCCAATGTCAAATGCTTTGACTGCCTATGGGGTTCCAATACTCCTTGTAGGAGATAAAAGCAAGTATTCATTGAGGGCACAATAATATGGAGAACTAAGCTACAGTCCTTATGTAAGACATTCAAAACTAATCCAGTAGCCTGCAGAAAAAGACAAAAACCCCTAGGGTTTATGATGAGAAATATATGTTAAAGGCTTAGGGATCTAATGTGCCTCGCTTTTCCACCATAAAGATTTTTTGTGAGATCTCTGGAACATGAAGTCAGATGCTGCTGCCAAATCTGCAGCCACAGGGGGCTCTCAAGTCATGAAGAAAAGCTCTTTATTCCCTTAACTTATTTGGATTTATAGGATTACTGTGCTGAGGACTAGCTCGATGCTAAGCACCCTCCCACATTTCAACTGGCTCTTGAGAGAACACTCATCAGTTGTTTTTCCCACTAAAGCAGGTATCTCTGAGAGCATCACAACTGGAAGGCTTCACGCTCAAGTGATCTCTCAGTGTCTCACCCCAGCACCTCCATTCACACTCCTCTGTGCCGGGTGAACTGAGGGATTTTACGGTTTATTGACAAAATTGTGAGATCCATACTCAGGCAGTAAAAAGCCAGGATTGCTTTGCAGAATCGTGCTGCATCTTAGAGTGGAAATATTGATCTGGCAAAAGGAGTGTTTCTTACAGCTTTAAAGGTCAAAAAAAGCCTCTCTAAACCCGAGTTGCACGTGGAGACTCACTAGCAACCTGTGCAGCACAGACCACTGCCAGAGACTCCTCTGGAAGCCTGGAACATTTTGAACCCCTGGAACAGGTCTTGGTTATGAACGAACCACTGCATCTTGTAGTCTCTTCATCTTCCATGTGGCCTTGAAGCTTGTACTGCTGTAGATCTCTCCTCTGTGGTGACCAGTGACAGGACCCGAGGGAATGGCCTGGAGTTGTCTCAGGGGAGGCTGCGGCTGGATATCAGGAAAAGGTTCTGCTCCCAGAGGGTGGCTGGGCCCTGGAACAGGCTCCCCAGGGCAGTGGTCACAGCACCAAGGCTGACAGAGTTCAAGAAGCGTTTGGACAACGCTGTGCAGGGCCAGGAGTTGGACTCAATGATCCTGATGGGTCCCTTCCAACTCAACATATTCTGTGATTCTGTGCTTCTGTGATCTTTGTTGCTACACTGATACACACGGCAGATGGTTTATACATCTGAGCCAGATTCTGTCTCATTTCATTTTTTTTTTTCTCTTAACTTTTTCTCCTTCATTTCCTATTCCTCCAAACTGATGCACTTTCGCTCCCATTCTGTTTGCAGCTTTTGTGCGTCACATTCTGCTCTTATTACAGTAGTAAAAATCTGGTGGGTTGGGAGTGACACCCGTGTAGCTGGTCAGAAGCGCTGTCCTGGCAGCTGTGCTGGGTTATCGGGGTCACTGCCACCCCGAGGGTAGATCCTTGGGTGGGTGCTCCTGCCCCTGCAGGAGCACTGCCTTTGGAGCTGCTGGCAGGGTTACGTATTCAGTGACTCCCTGAAGTCAGAGAACACAACTCAAATCTGCATGTTCAGCGACGCCTGCAGATCTTGGAGAGGCAGTAACACTGAGGGGGAGGTGGTGAGCAGAGTTCCAACAGTAACCTCTTACCTAACTGAAGTCACAGCAGCAAAGCTGGCTGGAGCCTACGATGCTCTCTCCATTCTTTCTGCTTCTATTGTTTGTCAATTTATTTCTCTTATTACTTAAAAAAAAAAATAAAGTCTGAACATCTCTTTCTTTTAGCTTCTTTTCCTCAGAAATGTAGCCAGATAAATGGGGCTGCTGAGAGAGAAGTAAGGATAAGTAGAAATGAATTCACACATAGTTATATTTCTGTTTCTGTTTGTATTCCAGATGCTTTACTATGACTCCTTCCTTCAGTTCTATTTTCCTTTAACTCCCCGCTAAGGTTTTCTTTATTCTGCAAGCCAGTAGCATACCAAAGGTTGTAATGAGTTCACAGTGGGATAGAGACCTCAGTCAGTCATGGTTTCTTCTACTAAATCAGAAATAAGCATATTTTCAGTCCCTTGAGAATACACTGTCAGATCACAAATATTCAAATCAACTACCATTAGCTAATTAGCAGCCGAGCAATTACAACAGCTTTGCCCAAAGAGGGAACACCCCCCACACACTCTCAAAAACCCACTTAAAAGCCTTTATTAATTACGAAAATACTTAAATGATTTAACAGATGAAAATAGTAACAAGTACCAAAAGGCCAGATGATGCTTTCGGTTATATCACATAATTGAGTTTAAAAAATGGAGATGAGCCAATTCTATAAAGTAGGAATAAAGCAGGCTGATAACATTATGGCTCAAAGGGAGGAATGGCTTTCATTAATTCTACTTTTCTGCAGAGCCCTGGCTTTTTTTCTGCTGCTAGCCTTAAGTGCCTAATTGTTCAACACAGTTTCCTGACAGATTCAGCTTTCCCTTATCCCCATGTGTACTTCCAGGGCTCTTTACACAGAAAAATAACAGTTTACCAAGGTATGCAACATTCATGAACTTTCAACATCACTTTTCATTACACCCTTTTATTAAATGACATTCCCAATATGTGATGGCTGAAATAAAATAATTCAGAGCCCCTAAGTATTGCCAACGAGCCCTTCATGACTCTCCACTCAGGAGCCTTCTGCTCCTGGTTGTACTTAGCCAGTGCAAGTAGCAGTGGAAAATAAAAGACTTCTTTTTTTTGCAAGAGAAGAAGGAAGAGTAGCAGGGTAACCTGTAAGCCTACATTAATTTGCAGGGCACAGTGATTTAGTGAGTAGGCAGGGCTTGCCACAATTATCTGTTCCTACCTTTTCACTGCTCTTTGCAGGGATGGTTGTCGCTAGCTTTGCTGGGACCATGGGTTCAGGAATAAATATGAAATGAAGTTGCATCCAGGAGTTCACACTCCTTGGAGCACATTGCAGGCTCTCAAGCATATCACATTGCATCAGTCTCTTTAGAGCTCTTGTTTCAGGCCCTCAGGCAGATGACATTGCATCAATTTCATATTTTAAAGATTAAAGCTTACTGTAAGGGCAAGAAACTTGCCATTTCTTTTTCATGAAAATGCAGAACCTGATGTAATCATACGGCACTGTGAGCTGGAGCCCAAAATAACTGCATTATACTGCCTTGACCATAAAATTACTGAAGGATTTACAGTATTCCCTAAAAGTTCCTACAGAGGAACAGCTCTACTAGCACAAGAGCTAACAGGACTGTAAGTCATTTAAACAGTGCAGGGACTGCAAAAAACTGGGTAGTGCCTCCTGTGTGCATCCCACTGTGTCACCTCAGATGCTCCTGAAGTATTTCAAGGACCCCCAGACTGGCAGCCATGGGATGGTCCCATCTTCACAGGGGATGTTTCTTGGGGATCCTGGAATGCCTTTGTCCTTTCGTACTCTGCGACGACACTGAGAATGAAAGAAGAGCCACGCCATTCCAGAGAGCCCAGGCCTTCCTTTGCGATATACCTACGGAAACTTGGAATGCCTGGATGGTGTTCTGGGCACTCCCACCAGTGTGGAGAGTTCGAGCTCTCTGGCATCTTCAGTGAAGCAAGAGAAGAAAGGTTTCCAGGAACACAATATTCGCTCTCCTTTGTCTCTGTGTGATGCTGACAAACGCAGTCCCCCATCAAGGAAGCACCCATCAAAGTGTGGTTTTTCATTTTTTTAATTTAGAAAGACTCTCTAGTTCTTTCAGATTCCAACCTGCTGTTAATGAGTGCTGACAGCTTGACTTCGCCAAAACTGGTGTTCAGATTCTTAAACTATTGACTTTATTTTACTCAGCTCTGCACAGAGTAATTTCGGTTTAATTATTTCTGGGATGGGGGTTAAAGAAATTGTGAGGGGTAATATGTCAAACACAAGGTAGATTCTTCGTCACCTAAAAAAAGAAATACCAGATTTATGGTGGGAAAAATAATTTTACTTAATATTTTACCAAACAGTTCCAATCCTCTTAATACTTCTATAGAATAAGCTTTGAAATAATAATTTTCCTCCATAGTAAATATCTGATGCTTGTTTCTGTTCTGTTATTTGCTAAGAATTACTTGTTAGGTCTTCTAACATTTTAATTCATAACATGGTTCAAACTATGCTTTCTGTAGGGGCGCTGCACTACTTTTGCCAAAATAATTTGGAGATAGAGCTGGTAACCAATCTGTGTGTCAGACAAAGCAAAGAAATGTAATTAACACGTGAAAATTACTTACACAATGGGTCCAAGCATGTGTTTTAAGGGTTGCATTTTATACTCACAGGAAATTTTTGGAGCAAGTCTTTTTAGTTTTCAGGTAGCTTCCACCAGACAGAGAGAATCCCTTGCTCTTTGGATTTGCTAGGCCTGGCTTGTGTTCCCTGAAGAGAATTTTGATAAATAACAACGCAATAAAGCGGAATTGGCTGGTTAGATGCAATGAGATGTATCCTGGGAATAAGTCTCACACACACAAAAATACTGAGCACCAGCAAACAGCAAATTTGAAAATGCTCTCTGAGAGTTGTTAATACGAATTTCTAGATGAAAAGAATATGATTGCATGCATCTGATACCTCTTAGTCCTTAACTGCATTCAATTAAATCAGTTGTTCAGGAGCTTGCTATCCCTTCTCAGATTCTCAGACAGCTGCTGCATAAGTTCTGATAGGTCTGAGTTCATAAGTAATTTATTAGGGTTAGTCTCACGCTTGTCAAAAGTGTCAAAACTTATAAAAATATTCTGGTAGATAATTTCTAGCAGTGGGAAGCTTTTCCCTCTCAGAAACCTGTGTGATGGTAATATCTGCTGTAATTTTGTGACTATTGGTGCTACGTTTGCTTGTCTTGCCCAACTGGGTCTTTTTCCAGTCTGTAAGTAGACTGAGGTTCAGGAGAAAAAGAATTTCCAGAGGCACTGGGAAAAAAGCTCCCATTTTCTCAAATAGCAAGGTCTATGTTATAAAAACTGAGCAGGGAGCTAGAGCCATGAGTCTCCTCCCTCAGCCTTTGTTTATAACATTTCCAGCGTTAAAGCTGCTACTTCTGCAAGCAGAGCAGGAGAAAATCGATTTTGAAATACAGTATGAGACGGTGCAAAGCCCTTTGGACACGGCCCATAAAATAAAAGGATTTCATTCTTTCAGGAGACAGCAAAACTACTTAGATCTGCAAATCCTGCACATTCACCCAGCTTTCTGCTCTTGGTGGGATGGTGGATACCCACGTTGTGCCTTAGGGTGGGGATGGGACATGGCTGGACCAAAGAGCTCCGCATCTCTTTGGGATCTCACAGTCACAGACTGCGCACTTGTTACCATTCTTCTGAACAGTTTTTGTCTTCCTGAAATAAATCTGTGATTTGCAAGGAAATCTAGTTCAACTTTAGGTAAAGAATTTCTTTTCCCATAAACTGTCACAGAGTTAGGCTACAATTTCCCCCCCTGATTTTCGATGTTCTTGTATTTTTCACTCTGATTATTTCAGGTTTTTTCATCACCAAGTGTTTTAAAGCACCAATAGTAGTAGTATTGTTGGTCTAAGACAAGCACCAAGGACAATAAGGAGAAAAAATAGGTTTTATCAGACAGACGTGGAAAAACAGGTCATCTTTCAGCCAGTTAAAAACTGGCCAAGGGTTTAATGAAATAGTACTTTAGATTTCCTTAGAGAACATAGGATGACTCCAAACAAGTTGTGGTTTTGGTCACTCATGGATTTGAACAGCATAAAGAGGCTTTGAGCCAGCCATCCTACACAGTAACCCCTGTGATCCCAAAGGTTCATTTTCCACTGCAGGGTGATAATTATCCTTTTTCTCCTGTATGTTCACTCACACTATTATCTGGCATCCTTTCACCACGATTCTATCCTCTTTGATAGATTCTCTTCCTCCTATAGACTAAAATAAGCTCAGTCCCTATTTATGATTTATGAAGCAAAAGTCACCCTTTGCTTCTTAACCTGATAAAAGTATATTTAATGTCTGCAATAAAATGTTTTTTACAAAATATTATTTTAGCTTCACATTTTTAAAATCATGTTCATAAATATGCTTGTTTTGCTGCTTCGTTTCTCTCGCCTTTATTCTCTCCTCAGCTCTGAGGGCAGTGTGTTTCCTTGGAATGTCTTGATCTCTCTTCCCAACACATAATGCACCACTGCAATTCAGCGGCTCCAAACCTTTACATTTAGAACTCATGAACACTCAGGGATACAGAATGGCTTTCAGTAAGAGAAATACCACCAGAAACTGAAGATTTTCGTCTACAAAAGAGAGGCAACACCAATTTAAATGTCTCATGTGCTCTTGTGTCCATTGTGCCTCAGCCCTGACCTTACAGACTGGAGTTTGCAGCTAATGGACTTCATGATAGCTTTTGATTTTCCCAGGCTGTCTGGAGGTGGCTATCTCATGGCCCATGCCAGGAAACATCAGTCTCTCAGCCTTTACAAGGCCTAATGGCTCACAGACACCCAAATTCCAGCTATAGGAATATGATATTTTAAGCTGCTGCCTGTCTTGTCCTTTCAGATTCTTGCCCTGATCAGTTGAATGTCTGTCCAATTAACCCACAAAACACAGAGGACGAAAAATGATTATTTTTGCTTCTGCTTCTTTTGCAGAATCAAGTCCATTTTTCTTATGCTTGCAGGTTCTGGACAGTTTAATGAAGTGTTGACATGTACTAATGACAGGCAGGGAACTGCAGCACTTCTGTTTGCAGGGTTACTGTCTCCTCATTTCAGATTGGGGACATCAGCATCCTAGAGTGAGGACTTGAAACTACCACGGGCAAAATACATTTTAAAGTAGACTCTTCAGAGTTTTTGAGCATGGAGAAAAATGGAATTAATAGACCACTGGGATTTTACACATTTTTACCATATGAAGCTGACAACCTGTGATGAAAAGCAGCAAGGAGTATATGGGACAGGAGATGTCTACAGTACCTTACAGAAGAGATAAAAAACATTATTTGAAGTCCTGAGGTTCTCTCATCTGGTTCCAGTATTCCAGCCAGTTCACCGAGTTTTTACATCTGTGGCATCACAATGGCTACAATGAAAACCTTTTATCAAATATGAGGCATACTTACAAAAAGAAATAGCTGAATGGGCTGAATTATGCTGCTTCTCCAGATTCCATACAACAATCTCAACCTTGTATAAACTTCTTGACACACAAAGGCACAGATTGTTTTTGGATCAATACCGGAAAATCTAGACTTTGATCAGTCATAAAGTTTCTTTACTGAGAACTTGTTTATCAGATGCAATTTCATGTAAGAATTTCAGTTTCCTCCTAAATTTTGCTGAAGTGGAACATCGCCTGCAAGGAATTATTTGGATAGCCGGTAACACGGGTTTATGTTGCGAAGCTGACGTTAGTAGGGGATCTCTTTTACTTACCTTTTAGTAAAAGCTCTCCAAGGAGGTTTTCTCTGCATGGAACAGCCCATAGGAAGCAGCTTGCTCTTAGCAGAACTCTGCTCTGCCAGCAAAGTGTTGTGCTACAATCACAGCTCTTGGATTAAGCAAGAGGACAGATTTAAAGCTCTGAGGCACAGGAAGAGGACTACGTCCCTGCACATTTTTTTCTGGCCACTTGTATTTGTGAAGAGTGCAAACTACATAGTCTTTCCCCAGAAGATTGTGTGGGACTCATTCAGGATTGCAAGGTACTTTGCTATTTTTCATACATTGAAGAGTGACTTCAACAGAGACCATGATCAGCAGTGACTTGTGGACATTCACACTCTTACAGAAACGCTATTTTACTTTTCAAGGCAGGAGACAGCACGTGCTCTCCTCCCAGTCTGCTGCCAGAAGCAGTTTTTCCTTATCCTCCCACTCGGGTTACCAGACCAAGGCGGAGGCCTGCAAGGTGGAGGACTTAAAATAACCTGGAAGAATAAGATGATACTACTACGCTGGGTTGGCTTTACTAGGCCTACCCCCTGAAGAGTCAGAAGTCAGCTGGTCAGACACTGCAAGCGATGCTTTAGAAAGGAGGAAAAGTTCTTCTTTAAGCATTATTATTGGGATAGAGTGACTTATCTTCCCCAAAGCTCTATAGGATCTCTGCCCCCATGGAAGCATCCAGGATGCAAAACTCTGACAAGAAGGTGTGATGATTTATTGAAGGTCTTTGCAAGGAGCCCTGCTCTGTCTCACAGACACTCCATTTGCCACTGGATGGTATTGCCCAGAAGGGAATGTCAAAAGGAGGCCAAGTGCTTTACCACACTGTGGGTGACACACGTTAAGCAGTAAAAGGCAGCACACAAAGACTTGGAGCAGCAGAAGCACTGCAGGAGTTGCACACTTTTCCTCTTCTAGGAGACAATTTCACCCCTGACAGTAAATTAAACTCACCTCCCCCTCATCTCCTCCTCCATGTCTGCTCTCCTACCCTGAGTTCTCTTCCTTTCTAGCTTTCCTATTGACGATGATTTTTTTACACTTTCCTCATAAAACCCGAAGACTGACCTGCTTCACTGCCCTCAAAATGAAACTGAAGGCTGTGATGACAAAATTACACCTTTTAAGAAGTTTGGAGAAGTAATTTTGACAGTTAAAATGCAATTGCAGCTTGTTACTTAATTATCTGATACCTTCCCCACACTCCTTGACCAGGATATAGCTGACAGGTGAGACACAATAGGACCACAGAATGGTGTAGATTGGGAAAGACTTGTAATATCATTGAGTCCAACATTAACTGAGCAGTGCCCATCACTAAACCTTATCCTAAGTGCCCCACAGACTTCCAGGCATGGTGTCTCTGCATAGTCTGTACCAATGCTTTACAACCCTTTTGGTGAATATATCTGTCCCAAGAGCCAATCTAAATCTTCCCTAGCACAGTTTGAGGCTGCTTCCTCTCCTCCTGTGACTTGTTACTTGAAAGAAGGGATCAACACCCACCTGGCTAAACCCTCTTTTCAGGTGGTTGAAGAGAGTGATAAGGTCACCCCTGAGCCTCCTTTTCTCCAGGTTAAACACCCCCAGCTCCCTCAGCTGCTCCTCATCAGATTTGTGCTCCAGCCCCTTCCCCAGCTCCATTGCCCTTCTCTGGGCATGCTCCAACACCTCAATGCCTTTCTTATAGTGAGAGGCCCAGAACTGGACACAGAGTTTGAGGTGTGGCCTCACTGGTACAGATTTATTACTCAGTCCCACTGAGGATGGTGCCAGGGCACACCTGCTGTGGGGCCTCCTGCTGTTTTAAGGGTACGTGGCCAAAGAGCGCTGAGTGAAGCAGGTTTCTGCCTTGCTTCTCTCCTGCCAAATACCGAGTGTATTTTTAGCAGCATTTTTCCCTGAGCCTGCCAGCTTCATTCTTCCTGAGATCCTAATAAGTGCTGGCTACTGCTCTGAGGCCATGGCTTGAGCTTTCAGGCTGATTCTGCTTGTCTGCTGGAGCCTGACTGCAGGGAAATGCATCCTGCTGCCTCAATGGCAGGTTGACAGTTTTTCAAGCACTTCTTGAGCCTCATCCAGACAGAGCTCACCAGTGGGACAGCTTACACTGCTCCTGCCAGCAAGGAGAATCCAATGTGTTTCTTGCTCCCTGGGCCAGATCTCTCCTGGGCATTCATCTCCTGTGCAGTGAAGTCCTACTGCTTTCCCCAGGGCAGAGGAAAAACGTATTCAGCCTGCACCCATGTGAGCGGTATCAAGGGACTGCAAGAATGCCAGAACTTCTGTAATTCCTGCTGCCACGGCTGACAGGCAGCAGGCTGAGCAGGCAAGAATGGCATTGGAAAGGTAGGAAGGCTACCTTTTCAAAAAGGTAGGAAGGAAAAGACAGAAAAGACTGAGGGGAGGACAATAAGAAAGTGAGAGATGTGGAAGTGCTCCATCTTCTTCCCCTCGCTCTGGCCCTCTGGAAGTTATGGGATCAGAAAACATGAGGGGAGCAAAAGAGTTTGTTCATTACTATTTTTGTTCTGCTAGGCTTTCAGTGCATTTGTGCTGCTGCAGCAAAGGTGACCTGAAGAAAAAAACACTGAATCCTCCCTGATAACCTGGGATCTTTATATTTATGGCTTGTGTTTTCCTTGTCAAAATTCCCATAGCTTTAGTGCTACGACACTGGCTCCTGGCCTGTGTACAGATATGTGTTAACTACATTTTCTGTGACATCCATCATGCTCTGCTGCCAGCTCTGTTGTTTTTGCCTGCAGTACAGATGTTCCCTGAGAGCTTATCAGGAAAGCACTTACTGCTTTTTCACTGCTCTCTGCTTGCTTGCATCAACCCCCTCCTGTATTACATTCTTCCTTCAGTCTGTTATCACCTGTGCTGGGGAGACTGCTTTGACAATCTGTGAGATTTGGATTTGCTTCTATTTTACGATGTCATGTTTTCCTGGATGACAAGTCCTGCAAATGCGTGGGCAGTTTACTTGGGGTCGGACCAGAGGAGAGTTTTCCAGATGTCCCTTGCCCCATGATGAAGCTGCCATCTTCAAAATGCAGTGGTGTGCAGCACTTGTGCTCTACCAAGAACCCCTCCAGAATTATTGTCCCTGGCTTACAGAAGCATATTCCTTAGCTGAAAATGTCTCAATACAGGATCAAATATCCCAACTCTCTGTTCAGATCTTGCATCTCCTCCTCCCTTGAGCTCAGCCCTATTGAGAGGCAATGTAACCCTTCCCAGCACCAACCTGCTGCTGTGCTGCAGAGCACAGGTTGTTGAGAAATTGTGCTCTCTGCTTCCATGTCCCATCACCGCTGGAGCTGATCACAGGCTCAGGAAGAGTGGAAATTTTATTCACAAACCATTTCACTCACTGCTTCCAGCCTCCCCTTTGTCAATGGTAGCTACCAGCAGAACAGGTGGTGGCTGAAGATGTTCAGAAGATAATTCTTTCTCTGGGCTCAAAGCTTTTATGGAGTTTGCTTCTTTCCCCAGCTCTCACTTTGACTGCTGTGATCTCACCTGTTTCACAGATTGTTGTCACATATGGAGGAGCAGGCAAATCAAAGGGAATCAGCAGAGCTCCAGAAAACCTCCAAGTCACCTAAATGGTTAAGCAAAATAGGTCATGGAATCATGGAATCAGAAAACCTCAAGCTGCTAGGGACCTAGAAGGATCATCAAATCAAACTCCCGAAAAGAGGAGGGGAAAGAGGAGAAATGAATATACTTTGGCATCTGTAACAGATTTCCATATACAAAAACCAGGGTCCAGACTCACATCCATGAGCAGGCTGCTGAGTGACAGGTACTTGCCCTCGAGTACTGTTTGAACACCCCGTGGCTGAAGATTAAAGGTAGAAATGTTTATGGGTGGATGCAGATCATTCCGAGGCACTTGCTGGAACCAGAGGAAGCTGCCAGAGCAACAAAGCCTCTGTGTCTCCAGTCTTGAGGGTGCCAAGGTGCCTCCTGGTTGAGTTGAGCGGAAAGGTCCTACTGTAATGACAACTGGTTTGGAGAGTCCTATGCTGGTGACACCGTGTGCCATCCCTTCCCGGCTCGGGTGCCAGGCTGTCATTTGTTCTCTGTTCCCTTCCCTTTGCCCCCATTCGAGTCCTACCTTTGTTTTTTGGCAGAAAACCCTGCAGAAATAAGGCATGTTTGTTTTGGCAGCACCACGCAGAGTCTGCACAGAGCCTCCTTGCTGCCTTCCTCCTTGGTGTGGTTTTTAAATCAGGTCATGATCCAAAGTCTTTCAAGGACAGAGGTGGGGCAGGAGGTTATGATATGCTGCAATTATTCCACAGCTGAGTGTAGTTCAGCCACAGAACAGCCACGGCTTTTGTGACCAGAACTCTTTTCCGTGATTTCAAACTGAACTCCTGTATTGGCCATGTTATGAAGATAATGACCTTTAGGGTTTGATTAGAAGTTTTTTTACTTGGAGCAGGAAAGGGATTTATTTTATTTCACGGTAATGTGTAATGTTGTGATGCATGGTAATTCAGAAATGCTTCACTAGGGAAGTTTGTAGGGAAAAAAGTCGTTTTTCAGAACCATTTCCCAGAACAGCAAAGGGTGTCTTTTCATCAGCGAGTAACAAAAGCATCAAGTACAGAAGAATGAGTTAGTTGTCTCTCTCCGTGTCAAATAAAAGTGAGTTGTTATCATTCTAAAAGGTCTCTTGACTGCCAGCAGTGCTTATTTCAGCTGACAGTAGTAGCAATTTTGTAAACATAATTTAATTCTCTTCAAACACTTGGATGCAGGGCCAGGTCACAAGGAATGCTGAAAATTTTCTGCATTCCTGACAGTCAATAGAATTAAGAGGCATTTATCTCCATCCAAAAACTGGACCTTGAACTCTCCCACATGCAAATTTGCTCCCATTTTTCTTCTCGTGTTAAGGATGGGCCATCCAGCCAGTAACCACTGGTTTGAAGAGTGCCAGCAACAAAGCAGTCTAATTTATCAATAATAAGACCTAAAAGATCTGTTATAATAAGGTTAATCCTGGAAGCACCCTGGTCTGATGGAAGCATGCTACACTCATCTCCTGGAGCAGTCTGGAGACCAAAAGTGGTAGCCTGAGTGCACAGTGCATGATGAGCAATGGCTTTGACTCTAGAAACCCAGAGTGTGGGGCATTTTGGGTTGCAGCTCTCTGGTGTTAGGTGCAGGATGCCCTGGCTCGTGCTTTCTATGTTAGAAACAGATGAAAAAAATTATCTTCTCTGGTAGCAGCAGTGCTAAATGCATCTCTTCACCAACATTTTGTCTTGGACAGAAAATTTCAGTGTGAGCAAGAGGGTTGTTCCTGCAGTACCCACTCATCTCATTGTCTGTATGAGTCAGAAATGCTCTGTGTATCTTAACCTTTATTTTCCATCTCCCTCCTTTTGCAGTGAGCTAATCCCCATTCCAGGAGGACATTTCATCTGCTTCAGTTACCTCTTGACCAAAAGTTCTGCCCTGACATCCTACAGGCATCATGGCTTGGGAAAATCTCCTAAACTTCTCCCCAGCCTCTTCCCACGAGGTCCAGTTAGCTGAGCTCTGGATAAAGGAGAGCTAACTCTCCCTGTATTCAACTGCAAAACTGAAAATAACACGTGGCAGAAACGCATGGCTCAAGGAAAAGAAACCGAGGCCTGAAAATGGAGATGTAAACAAATTAAAATTAGCAGGATTTGAATTAGAAGTCTTCTCTGCATGGATTTTTAATTCTGCAAGAGTGGCTACTGGGACAGAGATCTGTAATTAGGAGAAATTTTCAAGGCCGGGGGGAAGTTTCCAATAGTTTATGCCTGCATTTAAAAAGTCTGCTTGCTTGAGCAGCACTGATTCCAGCAGTTCCTGCTTTGGAGATTTTGGAATCCGAATAGTCTTCTAAATAGAAAATTAAAATTTACTTTCCTGGAATTCATGTCCTTGTTTTAAAATGAGATATGTGAGATACTATTGATAATACCCTTTAGCCACAATTCAGAGTTTGATGGTTACTCCCCGGCACAGATGTCTGTCCCCTGAAAAAACAGATAAAATGATTGTAAGGGCAGGTGGCTGCTTAGAGGAGTAAGTGAAAAAAACAAAGATCCAGGGTGAAGGAGTTGTAATTTTTGCATTTAGTTTGTTGTAGGATTGCTCCAAGCAGAATTTCTTCCATGATACAGTTTTCTCTACACATTACCTAGGGACTACTTCTCAGAGAAAGAGTGATCCCTGACAGCACCCTGGGATACTGGTGAGCTGGGAAGGAGACAGCTGGGAGAATGAACTATGTATTCCTGCCTCTGAAGAAGTTCCTGCTTTTTCACTTTGGCTGGGGATCTCCTAAATTCATTTGGGCCAAGTTGAGAATTAGGTATGTCCCTTCAGGGAAAATGTCACTGACATATGGAACAAGGAGTTCTGAACAAGGCATGTGATATTTCAATCACTTTTGGTTTGGTTTCCATGTTTGTTTGCTTGGCTGCGTTCCTCAGTAAACAGGAGAGAGTTACATCCAACCTGCCAGAAGTGGCTCTTGGAACTGTATTTTTCCTTGCTGTAGCAGT
The DNA here is from genome assembly GCA_013397115.1 of Edolisoma coerulescens. Taxonomy (NCBI): domain Eukaryota; kingdom Metazoa; phylum Chordata; class Aves; order Passeriformes; family Campephagidae; genus Edolisoma; species Edolisoma coerulescens. The sequence goes on along the minus strand of VWZW01006801.1, from coordinate 234,272 downwards.
CCCGTCATTCCCTCATACAGCTGAAAGGTGGAGACACACCAGGAAGGCAACCAGGACAAGTGCAAACAAATCATATTCATCACACACTGTAGTGACTGTGTTTTCAACACACCAAAGAAGCTGCTAGTTTTATTTTATGGGCAAAATCAAATGGGTATATGTAGTCCCAGGTCTCACCAGGGGTAGTAACAGAAATAGAGTCCTTTGTTTGTTTTTTTAGGTTTCCTTATAAATTTGGCACTTTCTGAACTCCTGAGAACAGTTTTGTGATGCAGGTTCACGATCTTGTTTTATAACAGAATTCCTGTGTGGTGAGGTAAAAGAGACAGACTGTGTCACACTTGAAAGGAAAAGGTTACTGATCCCCCCTACAGGTGTTGCCCGGACTGCTCATCTCTGGGTTGCTTAGGTGTTATTTTGACGTGGTTTCTGCTATACACAAAGCATCACGACTTCACTGAGAGCAGCACGCACTCAGAAAGAGATGCTTTTCAAGTTTTGCTGAGAGATGGAGAACACAACAGTTTTAGCAGGACTACATTTACCACACCAACTGATATTCAGATAAACAAAACCAATTCTGGAAAGACTTCACTGATCTCTCTCAATTGTGTTATTAGTGAACTGACATAGAATTTCTAAGCACTCTTACTTGTTTTGCTATCTTGTTTTAGTTATAACTTTCACCATTTAAAAAGCAAAGTCAATTCATTAACCATCAAAAACAAAGAGAGAAACACACCCATGCTGTAGCAAACTAGAGATACTGAGATGTCCCTTCCCACAGGGATTTTAAAGACAAAGGAGGTGGATGATACAGAAAATAGAAGAAAAAAATGACATATAAACAATCTATCTGCTCGAGCTCTTTGCTCCAATCCAACCTGTTGATGAGGTATCCTAAAATCATCAAACATCCTGTGTAATGGAAACTAGATTTTTGAGGGGTTTTTTTTATTCTTCCTTGGTTTGTGGGCATGAGCGAGGAAAGAGACATTTAAAACAGCAAAATCCTGCCAGAGGAGTAAGGTAAGATCAGAGTTCAATGCACTGATTTCAGTGCAGTTCCTTTGTAAGTATCCTCATTACCACAGCCACCTTCTCTTACAAATTCAATCCCTCTGTGTCCCTCCCCACTCCAATTTTACCCAGTGCCTCAGTTTGACGTCAATATTTTTTTCAATATTTTTTCAATGTCTACTTTTCAGATTCAGATTTGACCAGAACCAATTTTTCCCTTCTTGCACATGAAAAGAAAATAAAACAGCAGAATGGATTTACAGTCTTGAATTCCCCAGCTTCCTGAAAGCCCCTTCTGTAGAGATGCATCATGTCAGTGTGTGTGGAATACCAGCTGTCTAAGGCTGCCAAGAAATGTTGGGCAATAACCCACAAGGGCATGCTGAAGAAACTGGCAGAAAATCTGGTGGTGAGGGGTATCCTCCACAGAGATTGAATTCTTGATTATTTCATGTGTCCTGCTTGATCTTTCAAGTTTCAACGCAGTGCTATTGGATTTCATCTTAAACACTTTAGCCAATATTCTGCTACAGTCTATTTTTTCTGAAAAGCCTGTCATAAGGAGTTCCTGTCATAGCATAAGCAAGATGATAACAAAGTCCCTTTGTAGCAATTAATATTGCAGCCAGAGCAGACAAGAGCTGGCAATTGAACTTTGCTCTTTTCTACGATGACACAAATCTGGAGTCAGTTTGCCTTGATCAATCACTCAAGATGCAAGGTAGTACAAGTGAAAGCAGGACCTAATGTTTTTAAATATTAGCATTACATATTATGAAGCAGTCTTGTAAAAAGTAAAGAATTTGTGATAGGATTATTCAAAACAAAAAGGCAGAATGAGGCTTTTAGGCTCCGGAGTTGGCACGTGTATGTCCTGCAGAGAGGGAATAAAACCATCTTGCTCTTACCTACTGCTTTAAATAAAAGATCAGAAAACCTAACTCCTTTCTTAAAAACCTTAAGCTACAAGATTTCTGCTCTCCAAATCAGTGTGTTCACTTAACATGCAGTGAGCTAGACTTGAAAGGTCACAAGGTAGCACTGAATCATTATCTATTTGAAAGAATTAAGAGATAAGGGAGGAAAAAAGTCAAGTCTATTTTTAGCTTTGAAATTTATGGCCATGATAGCATCTGGCCAAATGAAAGTGATCTGATCAAAAAGCTGAAAGGCAAAGATATCTATCCTTCATGCATCTTTTAAAAGCACTGCAAGCCAAGATGTTGGAACCATAGGGAAGAAGTTAATCTTACCTTCAACTGAAAGACCTACTAAAGCCCGTGGCAAAGAATTTAAATGTTAACAGATCAATTTCTCTTGCAGAAATACAATTCTACTGATTCTTTTGCATTTGTTATTAATCTAAAGGCAAGGCTCCACAGAAAAGGCAATTTATCTTTGTATAATGAGACCACATGAAATTATGCAGGCATTAAGAGCTTCCTTGTCACCTCAGAGTTGTAGGATTAGGCTGCTTTAAGTAGCTAAAGGTAGTCAAGTCACTGAGACTCTCCAATCCCACATCTCCAATCCAATCCAATTCAATCCAATCCAATCCAATCCAATCCAATCCAGTCCAATCCAACCTCTCCAATGCCCCAAACTGCTTGAGCACTTAAAAAAAAGTTATACCAGTGTATAAGGCTGTATATGAGGATGCATTTTTAGGGAAATGTTAATTCAAATGAGGTTTGAAAATGGTGAAAACTGTGATCACTTCAATATATTTTTAAGTAAGTGGCATAATCCAAATTTATTTCCCAGGGCAGTTCCTTCCCCTGCACTTTTGCTCCCTCCCTTGGGTACGCAGTTCATTATTTCAGCAGAAGCTGATTTTCCCAGGGAACCATGGCCACAAAAGTATGTTGCCTTCCAGAAAGTTGGAAGACTAGGTCCAACACATAAATGCAAATGCTGATCTCAACCCTACTCCAAGGGAATTTCTGTGGCTTTTGGGTGGTCCTGCCTTGGACACCAGCTTTTGAAGCAACGGCTGCTGCACTGTCAACTAAGCAGAGCTTTTTGAAAGCCTTGCAAAAGATAAATATTCCCTTCATAAGTACAGGCTGTGAACCCCAGGTTTGTTCAAAAAACCAGATTTTGAAACAAAACCTCACATGGAAACATCTTGTTTCCCTGGCAGATGTCTCCATGTTGTCCTGTATCATGGAAATGCCACCCCCCAGAAGCAGCAGCACGGAAGAGTCACCAATCATTTCCTGCATTCTTCACAGAAACAGGGGAAGAAAGGCTTTAATGATCATGGTAAGAAATGGGATCTGTTGGTCAGAAAAATTAAATTTGCAGTGTTGGTGATCTTCAAGTTGCAGGAGAACAAGATCCATGGCTGTCCATTTTGGACCAAAATTACACAGAATTTCTCTTTGTTTCTTCTGACATCCTTGCTGTAACGCCATGTGTAGTCTTCTCCATGATGAGCAGTCCAGCAGTGCCAGGCACTGATGATACTGTTTTGCTGATGTCACATCTGTTGATGCTATATCTAGCTTGTCCATTAGATTTCCCTTGTATTGGAAGAATTTTTGCTGGCTAGGTCCCCAGGAAACTGAGTCCTGGTGGACAAGTTTTCCATATCTGCATTTCTTCCCATTATACATCAGGCATAAATCGTTCCTTTATCTGGCAGGCACTTCAATTTACATCTTTTTTTGACATAATTGTCACACACAAGTGCAGTGTGACGAGAGCAGGCACAAATGTTGCCTCGGCTGTACCCTCGTGCTCATTACATTTTGTACTTAACTTTCTGCACGGTCCTCTTTGCACAAATGTAGAAATAATTTCTGAATGCTCTGTTAGAGGGAGTTGCAGGCAGGTTGACAAAAAAAATATTGTTGAAAGGGTCACCATTCCTCCTGGGCATCCAGAAAGGGTTTCTAGAGACCCTGAAGGCTGTGGATTTAACAGTGCAGAAAAAAACAGGTGCAGCACACATCCAAAATAGGAAAAGTAGCCTTCCCTTTTCAGTGTCATGGGTCAGCAATAAAGCAAGCTAGCCAACGTGATAGTAACAGTTTTGTGAAAGCCTCTTTCAAAGATAAAATTTAAAAGTGAAATATCTAATCTTAGTGAGCCCTTAAACTTCTTCACACATATCCTCCCCCTGTAATGATGCAACTGAAAATTATTTGTACAATTAGAGAGCTTAAAAGTACCACTACCTCCTACCACTGCTTTCAGGAACAAGAGAGATGCCACTGTGTTTTGAATACTGATTGAATGTTGGGAATATGAAGGTTAGTGCTAGGTAGAAGCAATCTAATCCTCTAAAAAATGAAACCTTACCCTGCGGGTCATCCTTTCAACTCTTCCTACCGGGTGTTGAAGTGTACTCAGTTCAGAGCTGCTGCAGCCTCTCCAAAGGCACAGCCTGTGTGCAGAGCTGAGTTTTCCTTTCCAGACACGAGACCCCTGCAATGGTGTTAAAGCTTTACTAACCCCACAAGTTTAAGCCACTTCAGCTCATGACTCCCAAATTGCCTTTTTTCTTTACTGCAAATTCGTAATTGTTTTCCCATCTACTGTTGGCGATGCCTTTCAGTAGGCAAAAAATCCTAGGCAGTGCCACTCCCATGCTCTCTCCTTCCCTATAACTTTCACTTGAGCTGGGAGAAGCTGCTGCCCAAGTCACATCCCTCTCCAAGCTTTCTGTGCACACACTTCTGTCCCCCGTCTGCCTCTACACCGCACTGGCATGATTTGCGCTATCCTCCTGTTGTGTACTACATCCCTGCCATCCCATATGTCCTCATACATCTTTCCAGACTGGATTTTGCTGTTTCCTTCGTTGGTTTGTTTTTTNAACAAATAGTTTTTATATAAATATTTTTAATATGTATATATTAAATAAATGTATTATTTAATATTTATATAAATAGGTATGGTGTTAGTCTCTCATTCAAGTCAAATGTCCAATATCTTATTTTACTACTAATGCTAGTGGGGGGTTGTCTTGGTGTCCTACATAAAATTCCACATCCATACATGAATCTTAAATGTAAATGCTACCTGTTGGATTGTTTTGTCTATTACTCTGGCTCTTATCTATTTTATATTTCAAAATATGTAAATATTTACCCTGACAAGCTAGCTTAAGGTAGAGCAACATCTTGCACACATTCTTCAGATCTTAATTTTGAGCAACAGCAGACCTGGCCATGACACCCTTTGTGGGGCTGAACTTTGAGACTTTGCTTTCAATTAAGATCCCTCTCCCAGAAGAATTTTGATTGTTTATGTTCCAGGCTTTTGTTTCTACTACTCTGCAAAGTATAGTGCTAAGTCTCCGCAGGAAGTGTGAAGATACACCACCTCCAGAAGCATGTAGCACCAAATGTGTGTTCTTTAAACACATCAACAAGATCAGGAAACAGCTGCAGGGACCGGATCGCAGCACACAGCCAGGCTAAATGAACAGCCACTCTCCTGATATAAGTTCTTTATTAGCTGACGAAGCCAACTTAAGCCTACTGTATCTGGTTTTAACTGCAGATCAGACATGAGAAGTCTAATTCAGGCAAGCTATAAATTACACTACATGCTCATTCTTTGTCATGATCTCCAATCTGTTCCTCCAGTGAAATCTTGGAAATATTTCTTTCAGTACTATATTAAGCCAAGGAGATGGTATGGATTTTTGTACAATGTGTAATGATCCATTTTACAGGCTTATGAATCTATATAAATGCTGTATTAGCAGCCTGAAAGGTCTGTCTTCTAAACTGACATTTTCCACAGCATCTGGTGTTCCAGAAGAAAACAATGTGTCTGCTTAGGCCACATACAGGTCTTGAGAAAAATAGGATTTCCTACTGCAATGCCATCTTTGACATTTTCCTGAGGCTTTAGGATTAAATATAGCCAGCCTTGCTATGAATTTGTCTCAGTCCCAGCTTTTCCAAATTTAAATGTTCCAGAAAGTTAGCTTCAAGATGTAGTAAACCTATTCAGTGGCACCCACAGGGTCAACTGGATTTTCCAGCATGTATTAAAGTTAGGAAAAGCCTATTAAACTGTCTTATCCTGCTAAGATCAAATTCAGCTGTAGGTGCACGCTCCCCTAAAATATATACTTCAAGCCCGACCTTCTCATTCTCCTCAGCCAGTAGTAGTCCATGAACTTGCTGGTGCACTGACTGAGAGAGGAGAGAGCAGGGAGGGTTATTTGGGCAGAGCCATAGTAAAAATTGCTCTTGCACTATTCTCCAGAGGCTTTTACCATGCAAGGATGTTAATTCTCCAGCAGCTCGTTTTGTACTCACCCGCAAACCCATGGTCTGCATCTTCCTCCCTGCCAGTTTACACCTGAGTGGAATTTCTCCATCAGCTGCAAGGAGAAGAAACTGCTCTGAATTCCCAGTGACAAAGCCCCTCTCTGAAGCAATTAGCAGAGCTGCTGGGCTCTGTCCAGCTGTTACTGACCCTTCCCTTTCCAGCAGCCACGGTACAAACAGGTCTGTGGGTGAGCTCTTTCTCAGCTCTTCCAGCATCAGGTTCGTACAACCCATCATAAATCAGAACCAAGGTTTGAAAACTGAGTGTCCCTAAAGTGCTATTTCTTATGCCTGCAAAAAAAAAAATCCCCGTGAAGAAGGAGAGGACATATGGCACTTGACAGTAACAAGGGACAAGAGTTTATTCGTAGTCGATGCAAAAGACAGTTACTGATATATTTGTTTTCCTCTGGAGAGACTGTGTTCATTAAACAAAAAATAACTCTTCTAACATATAAAGAAGTTATCACATACAACTTTTTTTTTTTTTTAATATAGAACTTCCTTTGGTAATTAC
>VWZW01006801.1:161008-225820 GCA_013397115.1 Edolisoma coerulescens | reverse complement strand
CCCATCATAAATCAGAACCAAGGTTTGAAAACTGAGTGTCCCTAAAGTGCTATTTCTTATGCCTGCAAAAAAAAAAATCCCCGTGAAGAAGGAGAGGACATATGGCACTTGACAGTAACAAGGGACAAGAGTTTATTCGTAGTCGATGCAAAAGACAGTTACTGATATATTTGTTTTCCTCTGGAGAGACTGTGTTCATTAAACAAAAAATAACTCTTCTAACATATAAAGAAGTTATCACATACAACTTTTTTTTTTTTTTAATATAGAACTTGCATTTGTAAATACCTTGCAAAAGGATTCTCTGACCATTGCTATTCAGAAGACGTACTGGCCAAGGTTTTATATTTCTGTTTTGCACATGTGCCGGTGTTTTATCACTCAGACAAATAAAAAGTGAAGTCCAAATGCTCCCTGAAAATGACATTGTTTACAGAAATGTTCAATTGGACTTTTCAATCTTTTTATATATACTGTTAGAAAAAAAAACCAAAACAGTTAAATTAAATTACCCATGCCGTTCTGAGTCCACTGATAGTGAAGTCTGTCTCTGCTCCCCAAGAAAGAATTGCGTTTCCAGGGCCAGGCTGGGCAGCAAACATACAGAAATTATATCCTTCAGACACTAATTTTAAAAAGTAGTGTTTGAAGGGAGAGGATGCTAAGATTTGCCTTGAATTTTTGAGCATCAGGGGCAGACAACTGCAAAGTTTATTGCTGGTATCAACAGCCTTTAAGAGATCCATGGTCTTCCAAGTTCTGAATAACAATGATTTTTAAATCAGTAATTGATAGTGTCTTTCTCTCCCTCAAGTGTTCACAAGATGCTGAAGCCTTGGCAGCAATGCAGATTGGAATGTTAACTGTTTCCCAGGATAGGCTGCACTCCTTTTTCAGGCAGGTCAGGATAATTTAACTTCAGAAAAATGCTCGTGATCACTTTTAAAGAGCTTGTTGTCAGGAAATGTCAGAAAGCTATGAACATCTTCATGAATGTAACAGAGATGTTTCAAATCACTTTATGAACAGTAAATAAACTTTGAAAAGATTGCCAAGGAAATAGTGAGTTAGAAAATGGTGGTGATGTGACTACTCCTATTTTGTGTGCCCACCAATCTTCAAGGAACTAAAAATGCTTCTTTTAAAAGTAACCTTCTGAAAGTAGTTTTTCAGCATATCCAATTTCTTTACAAGTTTACTGCCCAAATTAGACCTTTAAAATCCTGGTCTTGGAAGGAGAACAAAAAGGATAAGCACAGTTTCCTAAAACTTGTTCTGATTACACTCTATACATTTATATTTATGTTTTGGTGACCTGGTGCTCATCCTTCCTCAGCAAATCCTAAAAAGATATTGACAGAGTCAGTTGCCAACTGGCTGAACAGGAAGACTGAAAGCTACTCTGAAACTACCTCCATTGTTACGGGTGTGACAAGTGGCACTGGCCTTGTCCTCCACCCCTCGGTGTTGCTCAATCCACATCTGCCTGACCTCCTGTCCCCCGTCCTGCACTGCCCTGTCCCTGTCCACAGCCTTCCTCCAGAAACAAGGACCGTGGCCTGCAGGTCACTCAGGGAAGTGGACCATCATCCACAGGGCATAAACTTGGTTTTTAGGAATTCCAGTGTCCTGAGGCAACCCACCTCACAGGCTGCTGAAGGAGAGGTCAAGTTGGTCAAAATAGAGGCACAAAAATTCTGCCAGAACCCTCATGTCTCTGCAGAACATTTTGCTTGGGTTTCTTTTCGATGGGAAGGATATTCCTCAGGGAGTTTCTAAGTGGCTGACCATGTACACCTTCATACACACACACCCCGTCCATGGTGCCACTGGTGGCATTGGGGTTACACCAGATTCTGGGAATCTGATTCATCATTCAAGGGTGGCCTGGATCTTGGTTCTGGGAAGCTGGGTTTGTTTCATTCCCTGCAGTTTGCTTAGGCTGAAGAAGGTGCAGACAAATTCCTTCTGTGTATTCACGCTGCTGTTCTTCAGCTTTTCATGGTAATGTCTTTATGGCCTTTCTCTCAGCATGTGATTTTGACTCTAGGCAGCATATTTTCTTATTAAAGTAACTGTCTACCAATTATCATCTTAAATCCTGCAGTAAAACACAGCTTTTCCTCATGCTGCATAAAGAAATCTGTTTCTCCCTCAGTATTACTGGCCATGAGAGACAAAGCTTATCTATATTTTTGCAAGCAGCCTTTCAACCCTCTGGTCCTTGCACTGCTACAAAACCTCTAACTGCCTCTTTACTGAGGGAAGTAGTTAAACATTTACTCTGTTTATATGAGTGATTTGCATTGCTGAAATTAGGCACATGCTGGCAAGTCTTCTAGAGTGCAGTTACCCACTGGTGCAAAACATGTTTATAAAACCAATTTGGGTCAGGAGCTTTGCATCTCCTGTAGTTATTGCAGCAAAGGCAAAGCAGGACACTCCTGAGTTTGAACAGCAGTGTTTAAGCCTGCCACACCAGAAAAAGCAATGGGAAATCTTGCTCAATGGGCTAAAATTGGAAATAAATTAAGGGAGTTGGGAAATTATAATTTACACAGCATGACTAGGCTTCAGTCAAGGCAAGACATACAATTTACTTTTCTCCAACACTAGTTGTCTTTACACTTTGGCCAAATTACTTTCATTTTCTTGCTTTATTGATGCGTCCTTTCCTTCTGTTACTTTGAAGCCAGCATGGGCAAGGACAAGAAACAGACTTGCCAAAGAAGCTGCCAAAATAACACTACCCAAAGTGAAGTATGTACCTTTTTCCTGGGTCTGGATTCATTTCAGTCTGATGGAATGAAGCCCAGTATTCAAACAGCTTGTTGTGAAGGTCATCCCACATTGCAACGTTTAATTAGCAGCATATATATCTATATACATATATATATGCATGTCTGTATACATATAGATCTTTATATATATATATATGAAATATATATATCAGAGGATGGGATATAGCAACTGGAACAAATGCTTAGTAGGAGTGAATAAATCAGCTTGTAAAAAAATGAAAGAACCTCCTCATTCTTGATTACTTGAAGCCTCAGTGGAGTCCAGAATTGGATCATCATCAGGAATCAGAGCAAGGAGCATCGCAGAGAGAGACTACAAGGAATTAATGGCAAGCAAGAATGTTCTGATGCAGAACTGACTGCAAATACAAAGTCATTAATTTTTAAATATAAGAAAAAGCATGACAGGATATTAAGTCTCCCAGCACAGTGGAACCCAAAGGATTTTTGTTTAAATTCCAACAGCAAATGTTTGCAGAGAAAAAATTGTTTCAGTGCTTTGCTGAGCGGTTTGTATTTCATGAATTCCACTCTGAAAACGGTGTGTGAAGGGTGCAGAATAAACCAGAGACAAGAATTTCGATTCAGGAAATGTAATTTGAAAAAGGGGAGTGAAAAATTGTATGTGTATGCCATAGATATGTGTATGCACTTGTGAAAATACACTTACTAATGATAACCTGTAAATGAATTGTAAGTTGTTCCAAATGGTTCATAATCCATGATTCATATTTTGGACAAACTTCAGTGGAGGTTTCATCCAAGAGGGCGGGGGAATGAAGTGATTTGCAGGCAGTTTTCCCTTTGTGGTTGTGGCTGTGCCCTTCTCCTCTGTCTGTCTTCCTCGGGACGTGCTGAGCTGTGCAGGGGACATCACCACTGCTCTGAAAGCACCAACCCCTGCCAGCTCCAGGCCCTTTCCTGCAGGGCTATGTGGGCACAGAAGGTGCTGTGAAGCAGCTTTGCAAGGTGTCTGTGTCAGAGGATCCAGGTGAGATTGCATGGATTTGCCATCCTCAGCTCCTTCCCCAACACCGTGGTTGAAATTTTCTGCTGAGAGTATCCTAAGTTACAGATTAACTGATGTAACCCCCAGAAAAGTGCTGCTCTGGATTATCAATATTCTATTAAAAGCTTTTAATATCTATAATTGAAGTAATTTTGATTGCACAGTGCCTGGCACTATTTAATACTTTCATCAATAACCTGTATGATAGAAAAAGCATTAGCTGATTGAGTTTTCAGGTGGGAACGTGGGAGGAGCTGCAATTGAGTAAATACAGAACTTAAAAGCATCTTATCAGAAGTATGAGTGGAAGATAATAAGGTGTCATAAGAATGAATGTATTCAAATCACTTTAATTTTGCATTTTAGTTACTTAATATTTTAATCCCATTTACAGCAGCTTACAGGAGTAAGGCTATTTAATAGATATTTTAATAAATTGTAGCAAATCATGGCATACTATAAAAGAATAAAGCAGGCAACTTTTAATTGTGATTTACAGTCATCTGTAATACCCTGTAGTGTACTTGAAATACCGTACACTGATAATGCCCATAAATAACAGGGCCATACCATCTATTAACCTCTATTGAGTTGTCATTCTCAATATTTGGGGATTACTTTATGAAGAAAAATAACAAAAGCAAAAGAAAAATTCTGATGAACAATTCTAATTCAAATTCTAATTAGCAAAACTTACCCTCAGAGACCCTTGTGGAGAGATATGCAGGGGCCAGTTCCTCCACACCAATGCATTGGTTTTGTCAGCTTTCCAAAAAGTTTCTCTGGAAGTTTGCACAGTAACATTCCTGCCTTCCCTCTGTTTAGCAGGGGAACACTGATTCCTGGGATCAGAGCTGTTGCACCTGATCAAAAGTGTTCAAATAAGGAATTCAAGGATGTGTTGGCTGGGAAAATGATCACACTAAAAAACATGTGGACCATGAGTTATGAGTGATCTGGTCCCTCTAATTGAGACATCTGAGAGGCTGGGCAAGCCTTAATTGCAAATAGAGCCATTCGAACTTTAGAGCTTCTGGCAAACAAAACATGAGCTAATTCTGCAGTATTTATCCCCAGAAAAGAAGAGTTGTTGGAAACTTTTCAAGAATCAGGAAGGCTCCTCAGTGGAGGGAGACACATGACTTCATATAGGTAGGACACTTTTCTTCGTTATGGTGTACTAAGCACATCCACTTGTCCTGAATAAAATTAAAGCAAGTATTTCTGACTTACAAAAAAAAAAAAAATTAAGCTGCAAAATTGCCTTCATAATAAGTGGTATTTAAATAAGGAGCAATTTTGAAAAATAGGCATTAAAGTTATGTGAGACAACTGCTCTAAAAACTATCATTTTCCAAAACAAAGCTGGTTTTGTCTGATGGTGTTTTAGCAATTTACTATAAAGACAGAACAGAGACTGAATTAACATTGTGTCCCCTTGCAGTGAGAAGTGGTAATCTGAATAATGTGCTCCAGGGGAATTCTTGCCATTTATATGAATATGGGAAAAATGAGAATATGATAATTATCATTGGTTTGTTTTTTTTTTTCCACGCAAAGATCTCTCACAGAGAAACGCTCTCAGCACTGATTTAAATTTTTCCTGCAGCTCCTTTTCCCTCGCAGTTGTACCCTGAACTCAGTCTCAGGCTGTGTTAGACCTGCAGTACTGGTTCTGGCATGGGGGTCTATGTCTTTCATTGCCCTCTTCAGATTTCTAGAGACTCCATCTGCTTTTGTGGGGCTTCCAGAAACACTCAACGCCGACCAGAATTTTGCCCATTTGGTGGGAATGGTGTTGGATTAACACCGAGCACCAACTCAACCCCCACCTTTCACATTCAGCAATTCAGATGCTGATACAACAGATGCTCTCCAATAAGCTTTTACACGGACTTTGTCCTTCCTTGTCTGCTTTCTCCCTTGATCAAAAATCAGTAATTTCTGCTGGAAGGTGTATCCTCACTAGGGATTGCAGGGAAGTGTGGCCAGCCCTGGGCTGACTGCAAGCTGGAGCGAGCCAGGGTGCTGGCAGCACTCCAGGCACAGCTGGAGCTCTGAGCTATGGCTTTGTCACGGATAGGCTCCATCTGATCCATGTGCTAGCTCATCTATAATTAAGCAGCTAGGTAATTTATAATTAATTACCTGCAACCCACTGAATTATAACATATCCAGCGGTCAAAAGACTGCAGAAAAGAGATGGGGTGGTGAGAATAGACACTGTGAAACAAAAACCTGAGCAATTTGAGGCACAGAGTGATGTAACCAGCTTGGGCTGGACTGTCACCCCCTGAGTTAACCCCTTCTTCAGCAAAAAGCCAGAAATTTATCAATAGAAATCCTGCACAGAGTGTGTGGGACTCCCTCACACCAGTGAACAGGCAGTAGTAACTTCTTTATCTGTTTCTTCCCACTGGTAGGAGTAAAACTTCTCAGTAGATTGTCCCTTTGGGGTGGTATCTGCAGCCACTAAAGCATCTGGTAATATAAGAATGTAAAAATATTTTTTTAAGTGAATTCAGGGAAAATCAGCAACAGGAATAATTAAGCACTGGGGAGCTGCCGTGGCTGTTACTTCAAGTAAGTACTGTAAATTCTCAGTATTTCCAGACAATGAGCACATAAAGGACTTTTTCCAGGACCTGAGCAGGGGAAACATGTAAACATCCAGTTTTTATTCAGAACTTCTGGAATTTGCACAGGTGTGAGAGGCAGGGGGGTTTTTTTTATGCTCTATAGCTTCCACAGCCAGGGAAAGAGCCATGGGCATAAACTTGCTGTTTGGCAATGACTTTTAGCACTTCAGTAATACCATCTAATTTAACAAGTTAAATTTAACTTTGCTAGATAATGAACTGGAGTACAGCCATTTAGGAGATCTTGCTAACAAACAAAATGTTGAACCTGCCTTTAATGTTTGGATCAAACAGAAAAAGACACACACATGGGATCTGACTTCATAATCAACTGTTTGCAATCAGATTTTTGCAGTGACCAATGGCCTTAAGTTTGCACAAGTGTGTCCAGATGAGCAAGGATGGACACAGGCTGATGCCACCCATCCTGCATCCAAGTTTAACATGCAAGCTCAGAACAGTGTTCTGTTCTTAATTAACTGTCTAGAGGAACAAACAGCCTCTCCCATCCTGAATCAAGCATGGACCAAAGGTCTGCACAGTTTTGCAAGCAGTGATCCCTGGAGAATATAAATTGGTGCACAGAAAGTAATTTTCTTCTTCTATAATATATCTTGCCATAGAGAATGGTGGAAAAACACCATGTGTTTGTGACCTTCAGCACATCTTGGAATTTAAAATAACTGACTTTGATATTGCCATAGAAGGAGCAGAGAACTAGAAAATTCAACCTGTATTTAGTACTGACCAAGCCAGGCAAATCCTCATATGGTCCTTCCTAAAAATACATGCATCCTCTAAGCTTGGTTTTGTTTCCTTACATTAAAATGAAATTAATAACAAGCTGTAAAATACTAGAATAAATTGGATTTTATAACTGGAAAGTAAGATAAACATGTCAATGGTGTTGCCTGTGAGGAAACTAGCAGACATGTAACCTGTTAAAAATTAGGGGAAAAAGTAGGACTATTTGATCTGGATTCAATGTGAAAACTGAAATTCTATAAGGAACTTAGCAGAACATAAGGTGTGGATAACACTGTGATAGTCTGAGCACAGGCAGGTCTGGGATTTGGTGGAGATTTAATTAATCTTCACACCAAAGATCCTGCAGATACAGCTCCAGTTTCAGCTTTCACCCTGGGCTGACACCACCACAAAACAGGGAGAACCCAGCATGGTGAGCTTGGATGATGTTACCCCTGCACTCCCCTCACCAGTGCAGTGCCACTGTCTGTCCCTCAGTGCCTTTGGAAGAGACTGGACACAACAGCCCTGATGATGCCCAGGGGATCAGAAACCAGATGGGTGGGGAGCACGAAGGTCTCGAATGCAGGAAGAGGAATACGTAGAAACAAATCTCCACTGAACTTCAAGAACATTGAATATTGTATCAGGAGGCTGCACTTGTTACCCATTATCCCACGCAGCAAGAGCACTACCATTCCCAAGAGCACTACCATTCCCAGAAAAGCACTGAGAGCTGTTGTGGAACAGCAAGCAGGGCTGGGAATAGTGCATCCAAGGCATGAACAGAACAACAGCAGCAGAAGGGAGCAGCTGCAGCTTTGAATCACTGCCACAGCAAGCCCAGCACCCTGCTGTCTGGATGGAGTCGGTGTTAGCTCCTGGCATGCCACTTGGAGACAAAGGAAAGACAAAAAGATGCTGAGCTATCAGACATGAAACACGCAGACCATCACTGCTTGATTCGTGGGTGTTTAAAAAATTGCTATATTATTTTTTCATGTCATGACTGCTGTGATCTTGAGCCTGTGAACTCAGCAACAGGTGAAGGAACTTTGTTCTCTCCTGAGTGTCTTGAGGGGCCATTCAAATGGAGGTGGCTGTGGAGGTCTCATCTCCTGCTCCCTGCTCCAGACAGGGCTGCCTGCCAGGTTAGGGCAGGCTGCTCAACACCATCCAGCTGAGTGTTGAGGATAGTCAGGAAGGAGATGTGGGCAGCCAGTGCTTCACCTCTTCCTGAGGAGGTTTCCTGTTTCTGGTGGGGTCGACCTCATTGCAGCTTGGGTCCTTTGCCTCTTGTCCTTTCATTGTGCACTGGAGGGAGAGCCTGGCTCTGTGCTCTCCAGACCCCACATCTGCTTGGCACCACGGTGTAGTGCACAACAGTTCATCCAGCAGTCCAAAACCTGACATTTAATCTTTGGGGTGTTTCATTTGCTCTCTAATGACTCTGGGCAAGTAGGTTGAAGAGCAGCCTCAGTCCATATCTCACCAATGCTTAGTCTTCAAGTAAAAAAAAAATCCAGACCGTCAAACGAGACCAAGAAACCCAACAGCTCAACTTCTCAACAGCCCTCCTTTGTTAGGATGAGGAAGCTGAAGCTCTGGATGTGGATCATTTGAAGTTGCCATGGAGTGGGGGGATGAGTGGGCAGATGGGGAGACCCCAGCCCGGGCTGCTTGCGTCAGAGTGACCGACACTCTCCCCACTCAGTAAGGCTCCTTGTTGGAGTGGCACAGATTCAATTGCTGTCAATGTACAGCAATAAATTGCTCCTTTTTGCACCACACAATTTTTTCATGTCTGTTTCCCCAGCCTCCCCGGGGCTGGGAAATAAAACTGCAGTGCAGCAGTACATTTCCATTAGCCCTAACGCCCTTCCTCATTTTTCTCGTGCCCTCCTGTGATTTTTGGAGAGTAAATCTCTGTGTGGAGGCATTGTTCTGGTAATAGGTACAACAAACTCCCTGTTTGCTGAGTTAGCAAACAAGTGCTTCAGGTAGCCCTGAGTTAGCAATTTCAAAGTAATATGTGTACATTTTGAAGGCTAAAGTATCTTGATTCTTACAGTCAAATTTATGTTTTCATTTTCAATAATGCTTCCATAAAATCCCTACATGTCCCCCATGGGTATGAAGCAAAGCACAAAAAAGAGTTCCAGGGTGGGAATATTTTAAAATATAGATGCAAATAGAGGTTTGGTGTAGGTTTCTTTTCAAATTGGATGTCAAAACCATTGGAACTAATACTTTCTAAGGTGTGCCCTATTTTGTACAGCCCAAGCTAATACACGGTTTCATTTTAAAGCTGAAGAGGAGGGTATTTTCTAGCATCAGCACAATTTGGAAATGTGATTTGCATTCACTTTCTGATGTATTTCTTGTAACACTTCACGACTTCCTGCACAGCATAGATTTTTGTAAAGCCAAAAGGAAAAGCAGCATCATGCTGCTCAGATCTTTGTCAAGGCAGGTGTACAAGTCACAGAGTGCAGAGGAAGCATGGGCAGGGGAAGTCTGTGGAAAATATGCACAGAAGTGAAAGGAAATGCACCTTCAGGGTTTGGCTATTGATGTGTTTGTTTGTGTATCCAAACATTCACATAAATATATGCATAAACAGGAAAACATCTTTCATTGCATTATATGCCCAGCCTGACTTAGATTCAAATCAGTGTCATTTGGGAAAAGAAAAACTTGCTATTCTAGACACACTTCCAATTTTTTAAAATCAAACTGTATTTGCTTCACATTAGGAGAAAAAGAGAGGTTGAGACCAAATAAGCAACTTTCCTTAAATCTGTAGGTAAGAAATACAGGCTTAAGTGATTTTCAGCATTTTGAATTACATTCTGCCTAAGCTGAGATCTCCTGAATAAAGTCTCAGCCTTATCCCATTTGGAATGGATGAAATATTAAACCTCAGATAGGAGGGATTATCTTGAAAGCCCCATGTCACCCACAATAAATGGCTAAAGGAAGTGTTGCAGATCAGTGACTTGGGGGACAAATGGGACAACATTTAAGGGAGCTGCTTCCTTGTTGAGATTCTGTGTCTCTTCAGGAAACTTCTCCAGCCTGGATAGCACTTTGGGGTGAACCTGCTCCTCCCTTTACTGTCAAATTAACTTGTGTTTTATATTCAAAAGCCTCACTGTACGTTAGAATTTGGAATCTTTTACAGACTCATTCCTACCATTTTAATGTCAAGGAGGAGTTTCTGCAGAACTAATTCCAGTTCTGCTGTGGAAGGTAAACAATTAAATATTGTCGCTTGTGTTGTTTTTTTCACAATAAATTCTAGGCTTGCACTGACAAACCAATTAATTTTATCCTGCTACAGGTGCTCTGGGGGGAAAAAAACCAAACAACTGAATTTGGGGACAAAAAGGAAGTAGATTGACCCCTGGCTGTTATAATTTAAAATTGGACAACGCTCCCAGGCACATGGTGTGATTCTTGGGGTTGTTCTGTGCAGGACCAGGAGTTTGTGTGAGGGGCTTGTGCTCTGAGCTTATAGCACAATCAGGATTTCATTCTGCTGCTCTGTGTTATGAGGAAAACAGGAAGAGGTCAGGGACTTGTTCTCAAGACTGACATCTCTCTACAGAACATTGATGTCTACACTGATACCTCCACCTACAGGAGCAGCACTACATCTATTTTGGGGTGTTTCAATCTCCCCATCACCCTCACAGGTGCCACTACAACTTTCTGTAACTCACCCATGCAGCCAGCACCTCTGCAGGTTTTGATGTGGGATCACTGTGGCAACCTGTGTGAAACACCATGTGTCCATTTGAGCAGTGAATTTAAAAAGTAAAGATGTCCCTCGAGGCACAGGAAGTCACACCACATGAATATTTATCTTTATTACCCTTATTATGTTGGAAAAACTATTTTATTAGTAAGCGACTGCCTGCCACAGGGAGAAAATACGGTGTTGTCTTGAAACCTATTCTCAAAATCTGTGTTTCTTTACAGAAAGCTGTACATTCCACTTGGATTTTTCTTGAAAATAAGGCATGCTGAGTTAAAAACTAAAGACTGTTTATGTATAATGGCAGGTAACAGAATAAAGTGGCAGTAAAAAACAAATCAAAAGCCCTGAAAACTGTACAGTATATTACTGCCAAGCAACTGGATTGTAGGATGTGGCCCCACAGATTTCTGGGTCCAGCTCTGCTGCTGCATCTGCCTTGTGACCTGAAGAAAGTAATTTCTCTCTGTGTGTGGGCTTTTTGTCTTTTACATTTTGTCCAAGTACTTACATTGTATTAACCAGCACTAACCCCAAGGTTAGTAAACAAGGTTTAGACTGCATTATAGCAAAGCAGCAGCAAAGAACAGCTAAGATTGCATTAAAAAATTGTATTTATTGTGGGTTAGGAATAAGAGTTCTAGCCTTTCTCTCCAAAAATCCAGAAGAAGGGGAAGAAAAAGGGCACAAGGAGTTGAAACATTCTGTGCCATTGCAGCTCATAGTGGAGAATTATATTTAGAAATACACAAAAACAATGAAACCACTTTCTTATAAATGGATTGGTAAGGTTCCAAATATCTAAAAAATACTTCACAAAAAGTGTATGCAGTGCAGAAGAATCCCAAATACTTTTGGTAAAAATATAACTAATAAACCATAAAATGCATTCATATAAAATAAGGGTGACACAAATGTATTTGTGTCTTTACAAAACCATTTAAGCTTATTTCATGCATATGATCTCTGGAGACTAGACTGAACATTCCCTTTAATGACAATAAATCATTCAGAAATCATCCAGCCCCTCATGGTGAAGGAGCTGAGAGGCCTGCCTTGCTCTGTAGGGATTTTGTTAATTATTTAAATGTTCGACCAGGACAACTGCTCTGTAGGGATTTGTGCCTTAACATACTCTATTTAATGTTCAGCTACGAGCTGCAAATATGCCACTAATGGGAAATTGTGATGCTGGCAACAACAGGACACCTCTTCCATCAGAAAGATGCACACTTATAGGACCATGGTATTTACCTCCAGAAAACAGGGGTTTGTAGAGGAATTGTATTTTAAAGAGATGCAGGTGAAGCTAATAAGTGAAAATGTATATTATACTTTTTATGGAGAAAGAGGGCTTCAAGAGTAAGTTGGTTTAGGATCAACTCTCCTGTGAGAAAACACCTTGTAAGTGGATTACAAAAATGGTGACGTTTTTCTTACTGAGAGTGTTCTGTTCTCAAAGTCCTTCTTATTAGTCTTCAAACTTCATGAAATGGCATTGATGGATAAAGAACATTCTCCAGAAATGCAGCTTGCTGTCCCCTGTGGCCGTCATCCTTTCAATCTGAATCTTGGGAATTTTCTTCAGGACCCCCTCACTCATGGCACTGCTATAAACCAGCAATCAGAGAGGAAAGTAAAGCCCAAGAAAAACAAGTGATGCAAAGAACAGCAGTTGCTCCCCACCTGCTGGCTGTAATGGAATTTATGTTTCTTCAGAAGGCGTAAACCTTTCACAGCTTTTTTGAGATACTTAGTTTTAACTTCTTAATACTCAGGAAGAGTGAGGAGTTTAATGTGTGCTCAAGCAAAGTCTATCCAGGCTGTCACTGATCACTACTACAAGTAACCAACACAGAACTCTTGCATTAACTGGAAAGTTCTTTTTGTAATCATCCTCTGGGAACTTCATTAGCAAATTCAGGCCAACTACCTAAGAGCTGGTAAGGAAGGGAAAATAACTTCTTAAATGGCTATTTAAGAAATACATTTAGATAGATTGTTGAAAATTGACTGAATAAATCAAAAAGATGCTCTGAGCAATCTGACCGCATTAAAAAAGCAATTTGCCTGCATTCCACAGGTTTAATAACCTGGATTGTGTATTCAAGGGCTGTATGAGCCATCAAGACCAGCAATGCAAAGAGAAGAGCTCCTTTTGAATTTACTTACTCCTGAAGGAGACGCTTTCCTCCTTTCATCATTCACTGTGGCACATTCTGTTCCTCTCTGCAGGCAGACAGCTGAAGAGAAAAAAGAACAGCAGAAATCAGAACAAATCAGGAGCATTCCTTTCCACTCCTCGCTGCTTCACCGTGTGCTCTGCTCTCTCCAGGGCCATTACTTCCCGTTCCTGCATCAGTGCTATTTTCCTTCCTCTCCCTGGGAACTTCTGCTACTTCTGGTTGTTCACAGCATTTCTCCTGGAGTGAAGTCCTGATAGTGACTGCCTGTGCCCCACAAAAACATCTTCAGTGTCCTTCCCACTGGATCAGCAATATCCAGTAAAAGCATCTAAGCCAAAAATTAGGAAAAGGGGCAAGCACAGTTCTGTTCTGTGTCTGGAAAAGCTTAAGAAAGCACCTGTGCCACGTCACAGGGAAGTTTTTTCTGTGATACACCCAAAAATATCAGCCTAGACAACAGAGCATTTCTGAGGCTGGATGTTTAGTGGGGTCTGCAGACATATTCCAATACCAAAATTATTATCTCTCCCAGTATTTTCCACTTATTTTTGAAACTAGGTGTTCAGAATGGACTTTATTAAAAATGCCTTATTAATGGAAACACATTAAAAACAAGGCATTATAAAAAAAAAACCGAAAAAACAGAAAAACAAAAAAACAAACCCAGATTAAAGTTACGAATATCCAATCCCTCTAAGTAACCTTAAATTGAATTCTGCACAGGTGAGCAGCCACTGGCTCAACCTGACACCAGCAGTTTCCCTGTTCTGAGCAGCTATAGATGTGCAAAATGTCCAGGGCTGCTGATTCTTTATGCACATATATGTGTTTGTGTGTGTATGACCTGATATCTCTTGAAATTACCTTCAAGACATGACTACTCCCATGGAAAAAGAAAAACAAGAGTTGGATCTGCAGGTGGGTGCAAGACCCTTCCTGAATGTGTGGCTCTTTGGGAACAAACCAATCCGTGAGCCCCGAAGTTTCAGACCTAGAGAAGTTAACTCTAATTTGCATTCTTCCTGGGTCAGTGATATGTCCTCTAAAATAAACCTTGAGACACCAGGCCAAAATGATCACACTCTTTTCCCTAAGTTTAGACAAACTGTGTCCAGCAAATATGTACAGATCCTGTAAGGCTTCTGATTTCTAAAATCAGTTTGTGACTCATGCAGACGCTCGCACCAGGCACGCACTGAAAGAGAGCCGTGCAGAACACAGCAGCAAAAAAGGCCTCCAAAAATATTCAGACCTCTGCTTTGGATATATTTATGTAGAAGCTGCAATGAGCAGGCTTTCTTGTGTGCTTTGATGTGCACAGTTCTCCTGTACCAGCCAGCAGAAGAGGCTTTTCTGGGGCTGTTTAGATGTTTTAAGGTGGAGTTATGTCAGATGGCTGAAGCTGTATTCTGTGTCTCCATAAGCCCCCTCAGGTTTATGGGTGAGGGTATTTCCCCCTTCTAGAAGACATTGAGAAACACCTTTTAGAAAACTCCAGGCTTCCTCTGTTCAGTGGGAAGGAGACACTGCCCTTTGTAGAGCAGGACAGGGAGGTGACCACTGTTATACCCACGATCATACCTGACCCACACATTGCCAGTGAAACCAGAAGCAAGGTCAATGTATTTACAGCTCTGTATTTATTCTCTGATAATCACCTTTCCATGCTTGCCCTTTGGTGGGGAGATCATTCAGCTCAAGAAACGCATCTGAATTTTATGAGCTTTCCTGGATATGTACCTTGGACTGAAATCAGCTTTCACTCCCTGGCGTTATTTATAGCACAGTCACAGTAAATAGTGACTGCAAGTAGGATGGGGAAGGAAGGAAAACAACATCACTAAAATACACGGCTCTGCTAACTCCAGGAATGGGTTGGTGGCTCTCCTTTCTCTCCTACTGACAGAGCATCCTGGCTTGGCTCGTCTCCTCTGCCACCACGTTTTCCTGCTTCCCTTGAAACCTTTTGTCAGTCTGTTAGCAAGCAGTAACTACTTTTGGATGGTTTCTTCTCACACTTCTGTGCGATGGCCACCTGCCACAGCACGAATAAAAGCTTTCTAATTGCCCAAACCTGCCAACCAACATTCTTGAGGTTTACTGGGCTGTGAGGGACAAGCTGTACCCACTTGCAAACAAGCAAAATGGCAAAGCTTTAGCTTGACTTAGTTGCCTTCAACTTCCCAGCTCAAAGGATCCTCTCTGGTCTCTCTTGTGACAACAGGTGTAAAACCATCCAGGAGAGGACGAGGGAGATGCTGACTCAGGAAGCCAAAGGAGAGATTCAAAGAGAACAGGAGGCTGGACCAAGCCCAGACTGAGGGCTGAGAAGTGTCAGCCAGGTCGTGGCCCTCCGGGCACAGTCCCTGGCACTGTCCATGCTCCAGTGCCGTGCCAGACCTGCCCAGGTGAGCAGGAGGGAGCAAGGAGAGCTTTCTGCTGGCTCCTGCAAATGAACACCCAGCAGGAATGACCCATGTTTGACAGAACAGTGCAGGAATTTTTGGTGCAACCAGTCTGTGACACCTGGCTGAACACTCCTGCCTATTGCCTCCTGAAAGTGATTTGGAAAAGGATGCAAAAAGTAGATGCCCTTTTCTTTGCAGTGTCTCACAGTAACATTTAACCATTCTTCTCTGTTGCACAGACTTTTATTCTTCCTCTTATCAGTGTTCTCTCATTTGAAATAAAGGCCATTAAGATGGAAAATGTGTTTGCTCTTTGCTCACAAAGAAACAAGCAAGGTACATTAAAAAAAGGTCTATGACAATCAGAGGGGAAAAGTAATTTATTGTGGGATACAAAGACAAGGGCAGAAATCCTGGCTGTTTTCTTGCAGTCCTGTATCCAGCTGAAATTCATGGGATATAAAGATAACTCAATTACAAGTTGTTTTCTCTAAAGACTTTGAGAGAAAGGCAGGAAAACTGCATCTCCAATTTTTCACTGCAATTACAGTAATAAAGATGACCTTAGCTCTTTTTTTTTTTTTTAATTAATTCACCTGCTATCCACACCCCTGCACTCTTGAAAGGCTTTAGCACGTGATACATCCAAGATCAAAACCAAGTCACAGCCTTTATCTTCTCTTTCAGAACAGGAGAAATTTGGGCTAAAGTCCATCTCTGCTTTACTCAGAGCTCTCATCATGGCATTTAGAGTGTTACTCTAAACAGCGCCTCGGAGATCTGTGCCCTGCTTTCTAATGCTCCTGTAAGTGTCATTGCACAGCCTGTTACTTGAGAGCACAAATTCACTGGAATACAGCTGGCTGTGTGATTTCAAAGAAAGATAATCCTTATTTGCTGACCTGCTGAGCAGTCACATGCAAGTTCTGTTTTTTTCTCCAAATTTTCTGGAAAAAAATGAAGCTCCTGCCCTGTCCAAAGGCCAAATTAGCTTCATACACCTCAAAAGTGTGGCATAACCCTTCCTATTCTGCCTTAAGTTCCTTCTAACCAACAAAAATACATGTATCTGAAATTCCAAAGGCTATTTTTGGAAGGCCTGTTCCACGTCTTTAATACAGGTATCCATTTCCCTTATCCTAATAATCACCAAATCTTTAAAATTACTTACTTAATCTTCTACTCCCTATTTCTGACAGAGACTGTTATAAAACAGCTATGGATGGAGGGGCTTGTTTAGGATACTGAGACAACTTCTAACACTATTTAGAAGGCTGATATTTTCAGCAACACTTAGCTGTTGTTAAGTCTGTCCTCTTCTGACTCTCTGCAGCTAAAATATCCATTAAACCTGATCTCTTGTGTGTTTTTCCTACTGCTCTCACAAAAGTATCTGTCATTTCTGCCTAACTTACTGTTCCCTTCTTTTTCATTAAAGCCAGCGGGGAAATAGCAGCAGTAGAATGACCTAAACATGGATTTGAAAGTGGTATTAAAACACAAGAAAACTCAATCCTCATTCAGCACCCTTTGCAACAATTTAAAGAAAAAGAAAAAGGAAGAGTTGCGCATTCAAAATGGGTAACGAAATCTTGAGCTCCTCAGCATTACAGAGTTTGACACAGAGTCCATTACTGGACCATGTGAATTACCTGTGTTGGCTTTTCCTATTAATGTATAAATCACCACCTTCACACAGAATAAATCCAATAACTCCACGAAGCAGCACAGCACAGCGCTGAGTGACCTTGGTGCCACTATTGCACCTCTGTGCAATAATGCAAAAGGTCTCCTTTCACTCACTCATACACATGCTCATCAAAATAAGCATCATGGAGTTCAGCCTTTGGAAAACCTTACTACATAAATAAATTCATGAAACGAGTTAAAGAAAATTAAATGAAGAGTGGAAAGCTCAGCGAAAGAAAGGTGAAATCTTTACCCTACCGATATTAACATCAAAGGTAGTGCTGGTTTTCATGAAAACGTTTTACACTCTGATGTGCTGGGAGTCATTCCCCACTGATACATCCATTTTATTCAGAGACATTCCCAAGAATGAAATCCTTCTTAATGCAGTGGAGTGTTTGATTTCAATGTCTTGCATTGGTAGGTGTCATGTCCAAAAGCAAATCAATGAACATGGACAAATTACACGGTTCACTTTGGGCTTCGGTTCCATGAGAGCATTGATTTGTTTGAAGTTAGTTCTGTGCTTATTGCTTTGTAATTTTGAAGACTTTTTTTTTTTCCTTTTTGTGCAAAATGTGCATGCTTTTCTTATCTAAATTCCTTACTATTTTTAAAGTTGCTTGCAAAGCAGCTTTTCCCGCTGAAGTACTTTGGCCAAGTCCAAACCAGGGCATCTACACTTTCCTAACCTGATTGTCTCCTATGCATTTGGCAGCCTTCTTTAAGAGCTGTGTTTGTTGGTGGATTTTTAAAATATCTTTCAGAAGGGAAACATAATTCTGAGTCTAGTCATCTCCACAGAGATTTGTTCTCAGCTCCCTGGTGTGCTCACTCTGAGCAAGCAGCTCTGTCGATGGTGACATGAGCAAAGAATAATGTCCTGGGCTAACAGAGGTATCACACATTGTTAGTTTGCTCCCTCCTGCATGCGTAGGTCAGCCTCATCCATCACTTGTATGGGTGACAGCAGCAGAAATAATCAAAGGAGGTCTTTCTAAGATGGAATAAAGGTCCATGTTTATTGCAATGGGACAATGCATAGGGGGAAAAAAACCCCAAACATGCCCTGCATGATTTCTGACTGTTTTCTGTAACCAAATTGTTCAAAACCAGGCAGGGGGTTTGCAGGAAACCAAGGCCACTGCGAGCCTTTTCCCCGTAGCAGCAGGGAAGTTGGGCAACCCAAGGAGAGAATGTTTTTACACTCTGCAGAAAGCTCTGGCTCCAATGAATGTGTTTGCCCCGAAATACTTAGGTTTCATCAAATTGCCTTTTTTTTTTTTTTTTTCTGTGAAAATCACTCTGAGGGAAATGTTATTCTTTTTCCGTTTCATGCCACGCAGCCATGTCGTTAAGGATCTTCACACTCAGGAATTATTTTAGTCCCTCACCATATGAAATGTTTCCTGTTTAAAACAAAGTGGGCTGATAAGAAGAAGGCAGTAGAATATTAACACAAGTATGTAATAGTCTGTAAAGTGAGATATTAGGTAACAAAGGGTAGTTACAATTAACATGTGACTAAGTTTTATGTAATGAGGAAGTAACATGAAAACGTGTCTCCAAAGTCCATATAGCGAAACACACAAGCTCCTTTCCTAACAAAATTTTGCTGCATTTTTCCTTGCCCTTGTAACTTGCCATAATCACAAAAAATTCTCCCAACCCAGACACAGGCTGAGCATACATCAACATCTGGTTTACAAAGCAGAGCAGTTAAAAGTTGAGATCCCCGTTCATATCCCACTTGTTATGCCCACAAAAACATGGTAATTCTCCCTTTCTGAAGAGAAATGTCAGAAATTTGCCTGCTGCTTTGACTGCTGATGTCAGAGTGAGCCCTGAAATCTGTCTTTTCCCTTGCCATTTTTTACTTTTAATGCAGAGAAGTGCACTGAAGCTCTGGGAGAAACTTAAAAGCTGAGAAATTAAATAATGCTGAGGCACTTTTCCAATGAAAGCAATTATGAATTCAGAAAAAAAAAATGCAGCTCCTTATCTTGAAATGCTGTAAAAATATTATATAGTATATCATAATTACAACAGTGTAATAGGAGTATGCTGCCTATTGCTTTGAAACTACTTCAAAATGTTCACTGTTCCAATGAAACAGTGAAAACTGTTGCGAAATTATCACTAGGAAGGCCTGTAAAATAGAAGAAATGTTTTCTTATTCTTCACCAAAAAACCTGCGCGGGCCAGTACTGCCATGAGGTACATTTTGTGTAGAAATAGGAAGTTGTGGACAGACTCCAGCAAGCCAGGGGTCTCCCCTGAAGGAGCAATTGCTTAGTCTGGGTCCCATTTCTCTGGCTGCAGGCTGAGTGTCCACAGCATCCAGAACTTGGGGGCAGGGGACTAAAAAAGTGTAAAGGGAAATCATGTGTGTACCAAACACAGTGCGTCTAAATCACCTCATAAACATGAGAAGCATCAGAGTCCTTTGCTTTTCTACATCCACGCGAGAGAGGAGTCCTGAGAGGTAAAACAGGGTCAAACACGACAATTTTGAGTGTCACCCATTCTGTTTTGCTTTGGCTTTTTATGCCAGTGATAATAATTAGCAATACCTAAACCCTTCAATGATATATTGTCATTTGTAGTTACTGCCTTCCTTAAAAATGCACACACTGTGCTTTCAAAGCCAATACACTGCATAGAGACATTTTTGGCTCTGGTGCTTGTTTTTATTATGAAAAAAACCCCCTTGAAGAACACCTTGCTTTCAGAATAGAGCATACTGAATTTCAGATGGTGCTCCAATTTTTGCACAAATCTGTTCTGCAGCCACAGAGCAGTCTCCAAGGAAATGTTTGATTCTGTACCAGTGAGTTCTGTACTTGCAGAGAAGGGAGCTGCTGTGCCTGAGGAATGAAGTGGTCGAGCACAATGATGGTCCTTCAGGTGATGTTTTAAGCATTTAGAGCTGGGTCACCAGTGATTTCAAGTATATGGAAGAGATCTAAAATATTGTGTGGTAGATTAGTAAGGAACTCATAGTAGCTTATGCAGCAAAATCCTGTGCTAGCTGTTATTTTCTCAACTCTGGTGGCTCTGTGCCCAGATGTATTTTGGTGCTGCTGGGAGGTGATAAAGGCAAGCATTACCAAGTCCTTTCAAGTCTTAACTAAACCACAACCCCCCAGAACTGAATTATTATGATTTAATTCCAGTATATGATAGCACCTAAGTCATGGGATTGGTGTTAGATCTATGAATAATGCAAGTTTATTTAAAGGAATGGAAGCAGACCAGATTATTTAAAAGACACTGACTGCCAGGGCTGAATATAAATTTTTCCAAATGTCTTCATCTGTTAGCAGAGCTGTAACCAGAGGCACAAGGAAATACTAGTTTTGTTATGTATTATGAATGACAGAGGAGTTGCTGTTTATCAGCATGGGAGCTGATCTCCTACCCCAGCAGAAGCGGTGGGAGATGTTGCTGCAGACATCACGGACGGACAGTTTGCTATAAATAAGGAACTCTGTATTTATAAACTGCAGGCCAAACTGACTCGTTTAGCTGAGCATCTTTTGGTTTCCCTACCAAATTGCTGAGGTACAAATAATTTGATCCACAGTCATCACCGGATTTTCTTCCTTGGCGTTTGTTTAAGCAGACATTTTTCCTCTGATTGAAACTATGGCTGTTTTAGTCTGGAGAGGCACTGGCTGAGCTTTTACTAATCAGAAGTGCACAGTTCAGACCTGCAGATGTGGGACAAGTATCCTACCTGATACTGCATTTTGTAGACGTGAGCTGAACCATGGGAACGAAGAGGGAGATCTGGCTGAACAGCAAGGTGAACTGAATCCATCTGACCCAAAAGAATTCCTGTGTCCGAGAAGACATTTTAAGAGAGGGATGACAAAAAAGTTTTGGTTTTTTAGAGCAGGAGATTTTGTCCATGACATATTACAGATCTTTGAGGGTATTTTGATTTTACTATAGAGACCAAGAATTGTCACTTGATGTATATCATAGTATTGGCATACTTTTGTTCAATGTATCTGATTTCAGATGGTCCTTTTGGCCTTTTTTCCACTGCTTGTAATAATCAGTCACTGTGTATAAACACTTCATTTTCACCAAGAAATTTTCTACAATGAGGAAAGCATTCCTATTGCTTCTGTCTCCCCGTTTCCTTGCTGCTTTACAATATCTTTCCATCCTCTGTTTGGCTTTCTCCTACAGTTCTGAAGAAAATTCTAGGGGCTCTCTTCTACAGGAGTGTGAACTTTCTACCGATTTTTTTTTTAATTATTACATTACTCTTCCAGAAAAAATGGGGAACGAAGAGGGATTTCCTTCTCACATCATTTGCACCTTCTCAAATGAGAACTGCCATATGCACTCCTCCTTCCTGCACTGGGGAAGGAAATATTTGGCAGAAGCAGCAACAGGAAGCACACTAGGTCCCTAATTTTGTGAAAGCAAGTGGAGGATTGGAGAAAGATAGGACAAGGTGTTAAAAAAAATTAACAGCTTCCAGGGCAAACTACAGAGTTTGTACAGCTGCCGAATGTTTCATGGCAGCACCTCCAGCGTTGGGATACTGAGTGTCAGTGGTTTGTTATAAATGTTCCATCAGGGCAGTGTTTAACAGTGCTTTCTGCTTTGCCCCAGTTGTTTTAATGAAAGACACTGATGGAAAGTGTGTTGTTCGTATCTACGGACTGTTGTGATCATCACAGCAGCGATGCTCCGCAAGACGCCGTCACTGTTCCAGTACATCTATTATCAGTGGCTGGTGCCGTTATCTCTACTGATGGCATTAAATAACACCTCCTGGCAGGAGCAGAAAGGAGCCCAGGCTTCATTGACTTAATTTTCCCCTTGGAAAGCACTAATACTTCTGGCATATTCAAGTTATTGCAAAAGCAGCTTTACTCATTTTTGATGAAGTTACCCAAAATGATTTACCTGTGAATTGCAAAACCCCCCATTAACCAAAATTGTTTTAAACAAAATGTGAACATTTTTCTGAAGGACATTGCCATTGAATGGGAAAACCGTAGGAGTACCTCTCCTGTGATGAAAGGCTGAGAGAATTGGGTTAGCTCAGCCTGGAAGAGAGAAGGTTTTGAGGTGACCTAATTGTGGCCTTCCAATACCTGAAGGGAGCCCACGAGAAAGTTGGAAAGAAAGTATTTACAAGGGCCAGTAGTGACAGGATCAAGAGGGAATGGCTTCAAACTGAGAGTAGGTTTACATTAAATATTAGGAAGAAATTCTTTACTGTGAGGGTGCTGAGGCAGCAGCACAGGTTTCCCATCGAAGTTGTGGAGGCCCCATCCCTGGAAGTGTTCAAGACCAGGTTGGGTGGAGCTCTGAGCAACCTGGCCTAGTGGAAGGTGTCCCTGTCCATGCAGTGGGGCTGGAATTAGATGATCTTTAAGGTCCCTTCCAACCCACACCACTCCATGATTCTAATTCTCATTGCTTCATTTAAGGAGACTCTCGGCATCCTGACACGTGATGTGTGAATTGATCCCAATCAACCGGCTGCTTTAATTTTCAATTCTTTTCTTTCTTAGTCATTCTTTGAAAGATCTTTTATTAATGAAGCCCAGCTGAAGGGGTGCAAAATATGGTGTTTTTTTCCTCCAAGATTCACATGATTCATTGAAAATAAGGTTAAAAGTTCCATTCTTGCTACTGATTCTTTAGTGCAAGTTCCTGGGATTTTTTTCTAATGATTACCTAATCTTACTCTGGGCAGTACACTATTTCTGACTCCTAAAATAAACCTTGACTTTCTCAAGGTTTCTTAAGTGGCTGTTTTTGCTGACTTGGAAATTCATGAACAGCTGATCAGCCTATCCCTTGATACAGTTTTTCAGCTGAGATACAAATTGATAACTGTCTTCCTAAAAATGAATGCACTTCAACAAAATGGATCCTTTTGTACACACTAAGTCTGGTTCTGTGTCTAATGGAAATATCAGATCTAAGGTCCAATTCTGCCTTTTCCTGCATGACACTGACAAGGGAGGTAAATCCAGGTGGAGGGAACAAAACGTGGACGTTGCTCTTTCAGAAGAGCATTGCAGAATTTGGTAGAGGTGACAGAATTGTACTGAAACAACTGTGAGATGAGAGGTGAGTTTGAGAGAGAAGGGAAACCTTTCTGACTGTAGAATCATTCTGGAAACAAGAGTAGACATTTCCAATGCACAACAAACAGCCCTGCCAACCAGGAAACGAGAATGTTGCAGAGAGGAAAAAACACTGGTTTTGCTCAGTCTCCATTTTTACACCCCAAATCCTGCACACAGCAATGACACCAGTGAGGCACAAGGCTACCAACGTGCCTGGTGTTTTGGATGGGCTCCTTGCGAACACCAAGGGTGAGAAGCTGAAGTGATTGGTGAGAGCACCACCAGGCATGCTCATCTATTCTACAATTTTTCTTATCGTTTTTCACCTCTGTGTTGTTCCTGTGGCTGTGCTTGCACTTGGCCCCCATTGAGGCCAACTCAGAGAGCTGAGGTCATGCTGGTGTCAAGGCAGAGGCACAAAGGTCAGTACCTGGCTCTGCTATCAAGTACTTCTGAGTGTATTCACATCTTCGTGGGAACAATACCAAAGGTCTTCTGGAAATGTTAGAAAAGAAAAAGGGCAAATATTGCAAGTAGTTTATGCCCTTGTCCTGCAATTTTGAACATTTTGAGGAAAGGGGAAATTAAAGAAAATTTTAAAAGAGAAGATTCATTGAACATCAATATTCATAATGGTATCTTGGCTTCAATCCTCTTGTCTCATGGCTAATTTAAGATCCACTGCTGGCAGTCAGGATGGTGCTGCCATGCCTCTGCCTCTGGGGACACCTGCTTTCCTCCACAGCAACTTGTCCTCTTTCCCAGCCACTTCGTGTTTGTGGTTGTGGAACCCCACAGCTACCCCACCCTGTGACCAACCCCACCCTGGTCACACCAAGGCAAGGAAAAGCATCTCACCAATGGACACACTGACTGCACTGGCTTGAAATGCATCCTTTATGAAGTTACATAAGCAGAGAGATCATGTGGGAGGACTGGAAATAATAAGCTGTTAGGATGATTTGCTGAAGCTGCTCTTCACCCCAGCTCCCACGGAAACACAGAAATAAAAGTCCAATTTCCTCCGTAGACAGAGATCATTGAGGGCAGAAAAATTACAGAAAGAAAAGAAACATTTCCCTTTGGTACTTGCTGCCAGCTAAAGCGATGCTAAAGAAGATATGAACTTACAGCTACAAGGATGTAAGGTCAAAAGTAGGTGAAAACTTCAGTCAGCAAAGAGACAACGTAGCACAAAAGAAGTACCCTGTTTGCAAGCTGTGAGGATGGGAAGAACATGCCTGGCTTGTACAAATAGGTTGGAAAGGAAAAAGCTGAAAATCCTCCTTCTCAGACAACAATGAAGTTTCAGAACTATACATTCAATAGATTAGAAATAATTTTTGAAGTTTATAAACAGCTCATATTTCCAGAATGTCCATAATATCTGTTCAGAACTTCTAAATAGTGATATCTACCAATTGCCTACAATTAGGGCAAGCTTGATATTTATATTCACATGCTCATATACGTTAAATTTTTTGGAAAGATACATTGACTAATTTCTATATAAAGACTAAAGGGCAACTAATAATGTCATACACCATTTGCTGACCCATTCCATTCTTGGTGAGATATAGCAGAGACAAAGAGCTACATCCTAGATTTTATTAACTGTGAAAGAGGTGATTTATTTCTTGGTGTAATAAAATCCTCGGTGATAACAATGCCTTAGGGAAACAGCCACATTGTGATACCTCCTGCTGTCTTTTCCTTGGTGCAGATAGGTACATTTGTGTAAGACCTCACGGAATTGGAATTTCTTCTCCCCTTACTCTAAACGAAGAGTTCATTTGGGTGATATTGCAAACTGCATTTACTATGGTATCCCCTGGATAACAAAGTGAAGTGAACAGATGTGCTGTGGATAGAGAAAGGGTAGTGGGCTAAGTCTGCCTGGGAACTGAGCTAGGAATTGCCCACCCTTTGGACTTGAACCTTGCTTGAAACTCACCAACAGCATCCCAGAAATCTTCCTGCTCCTTATCAAATTGTGCTTTCACTTTCCTTATATTACCATTACATACTTTATACACTAGACAGCCTGAGAAGAACACCACTCTAAAAAGTTGCCAAACTTGATATTGCAGGAATTTAACAAAATTTTAACAAAATGAGCTTGAACTGTCTTCAGACCGGGTCAATATTCTCCTCACATACCCAGCTGTGTGTGAGGCTTCCCCTGCTACAAGGTCCAGCATCGTGTCTCTGACAACCAGACTCCCTCCAAGCACCACTTCTGGGTGTAGCACTACAATTTTCTCCTAGATTAGCTGCTAAATGGGCAGGGCAGCAGGGCTGCTCACCTTAGCAGCTTCACAAAATTAAGCACGTGACCAAAATGCTCTATCATCTTCTTGGCAAACAACTGAAGTGCCAGAGCAAATTTGGAACCTACAGAAGCTTCCAGCTAAATGGCGTTGCCGGACCATCTTATCAGGGCTGGGATCAGGCATTAATTTCTCCTCCGTAACTTGGTTAAATTGTCCTGAGTCGTAAGTTTTTGCCAGCTCATCCTTAGCTGAGTAATCCTTAGGCCAAGCATGCCATTCAAATTCACACAGAAGAGCCTGCATTAATGCTGCTTTGTTATTATCATCATAGCAATACTGCTGTCAGAGGTCATTTACCATTTCTGTTGCCACCTCAGCTGCTTTGGAAGGGACTGGGAGGTGGCTCCAGGAGAGAAGGGGAGGAGATTATAGAGGATCCTATGTCGAATCAGTCAGAATATGGTCACAGCACTACTGTACCTAACTCAAGAATGTCCCAGATACTTTGTATGTACTTATACAGCACTATCTAATTCCAAAGACCATTTTTGCTTCATACATTTACCCTCTCTTTCTTGGCTACCTACCAGGAACAAAGACCGTGGTCTTAAATTAATTTTACTTTGATGGGAGAAGGCGGGGGCAGATGTTGAAAGCAGAATATTTTTCTTTGATGTTGTAAGGTCCTGCAACTTTTCTGATGAATCCTGAGCTTTCTTCCTGTTGTAATTTTTCTGATTCTCAAGGAGTCATTTAAGATGTTTTTCATGGGCACATTTATTGCTGTCGAAGTAAGTTTAAAACATTGCAACATAGCCCTTAAAAACCTTCTGAGCAAGGTTTAGCTGAGGACTTCTTAGGAAAAGGCTTGATTTCAGTGAATATTTCAAGTTTTAATAATAATGAAAGAGAAGGTATTCCATTCTTTTTCCATCACAAATCACACTTATTGTCACCTGGAAACTGCCTTGTGTTCCTCTGGCAGGAATCTGTTCAGCAGTCTGCAAGCAGCACCCGGCATTGCAGAGTTCATCCGAAGTGAGCTGACAGAAAAAGCCCTTGGAAACACCTGTCAGTGCAGGGTGCTGCACCCTGCCAGGCTGCAAAGCCACTGGTTTTCCTGGGGAATGTAATTTTTCCCTTCATACAAACGTATCAAGATAAGTAGCACAGCAAATCACCATTTGCAGTTTCAGCTGACACATTTCAGCAGCACCAGCTCATGGTCCATTCCCTATTCCTCCCACACAGCAGCTTTCCTGGCGATAACCCTTCCCACACCTACCTAACTTTACCTAATTTCACGTATTTAGGACAAGCACACAAGGACTGGAAGTTCCTGGTCCCTCCTGTGGGCACCTAGAAGCTGCGATCTGCTTCTGGAAGATGCCAGGGAGAGTGGTGCCTTCTGGTCACTTTGTTCCCAGAAGGATTCTGGACTTGGCTTTGAACCAGCGGTGGTGGGACTCCACATGACAAATGCTTCCCAGCAGGAACGTGGCAGGAATGCAGAAAATCCTGCTGCAGTCCTGAGGACTGAAAGAGCTGCAGGACTTGTCCCCGTAGGAGGAAACGGTGTTTATTGAGTTAGCTGCTGCTTATAAAATCCTGCTCATGTTAGCGGCATCAAACCTCTAGTGATAAAATGCACCATGAGATAAAATCTGGAGCCAAGAGTGATAAAGTTCTTGTGGCTTGTCCAAGTGATTGACAAACTTCTTTTCTCCCGTCTGCTCTTCACTAAGTGGGAAAAATCAGTACACTTCCTGAGCAGGGTTTGGGTCCTCTCAACTTTCTCCATCTCAGCTGGCTGATGATGTCTCTGCAATATCCTCTTGGGATTGCTTTCTTCTGAATGAGGATGTTTGTTTACCTGGTGTATTCATAGACAATCAGATCTTCTCCCATCCCTGTTCTTCTAGGCTAAGCAAACCACACTTCTCATCTTTTCCTGTGTGGTGCATTTTCATTCACTTCCTTTCATCATCTTGGAAAATCTTCTCTGAGCCTGCTCCAGTGTCAGTCATCAGTTTTGTAAACCGATGAAGAGGATGCCCGAAGGAGTCCAAAGAAGGACTGTGCCAATAGCTTTGCACAAGTGCTAAAACAGAGATGAGACTGTCCATCTCACTGTGCAGAGGAATTCACAGAGGGTTGACCTGCCCAGCCGTGTGCTCCCAAGGATGAGTGCATTTTTCCTGCACTCCGACTGGATCAGAAACCAAGCCTGCACTGCTATACCCCAACCTCTCAGCAAAGAGTCTGAGAAGACACTGAATTTTAGCTGCGCCTCCTGTGGGTGTGGGGCACTCCTGTCCACCTGCAGAAGACTCACAGTCTCAATGGAGAAACCCTCCACAAATATAGAAGCATATCAGCACTTCACAGCTCTTTAGCATGCAAATATCTCAGACAAATCTGAATATCAGAGAAGTGTCACTTTTGCAAACAGGTCTTGGCTAATCCCTCCACTGTAGCTAGCACACCCAGAGTACAATACCCTCTCAGATTACCATTATCCATTCAAATTTCACTGGAATGGGGGAATAATAAATTGCACGGACTAGTTTTTAAAAATATTTCTCCATTACACATCCAAAATCTTTCTTGTTTTCCATAGCACAGAAGAGCTTGATGGAAGCTGGACCTGCTTCCCAACAGTACCAATTTACCCTTTGCTTTAGCAATTAAAACATCCTCTATTGTGGAGCCCCCTTTTTATATCCAGGTTCTTAGAAATGCACGATTCAGTAGTAGCAATGTAACTGAAAAATATCCCTAAGCTGTTGGACGCGAAATTCTTCACATCAGAATGATATTTAACATTATTAGAGGCAAGTAAATAAATTATGAAAAAGAACCCATGTTGTTGGGATAGTCTTCCATATTTTTGTTAGCGTCAAGCCATCATTCAGACATCGCACTCCTGAGCTGCTCTGCTGGATACATTGGCTTTTTCTGTTGTCAGCTGGTAAGGACAGACACCAGCTGACACCTGCGTAAGAAAAACACCATTAAATGCTAAATTTTGTCAGGGCAGCAGGATGATAGATCTTGACTCAAATTTTTACTTCTAAAGGAATCCTGAGCCATCCCAATTCTGGCTTCTGGCACTCTTTCAACGTCTGATTGAAAGACTAAGTTACAATTTATTGTCTGAGTAGAGTTTTTTCTTATCTTGTGGCTGCAAAATGATTGTGTTTCCTTGTGAGCCTCCTGGCTCCAAGAGAAAGTGAGCCAGCAGCAGACCCTGCTCCTTAGGCAGTGTCCAAGCTGGACACAGTCACTGCATCCAGCAGAGCAGCTGTGTGTCACAACCACAGCTAAAGACAGCCAGAGGGACGACAATTTTTGGTGTCTCTGAATGTTATTGCAGCATTGGAACTGAAAACAGGAGCTAAGTGTCCCTCCCTGCTGCCCATGCTGTGCCACTGCTGGTTTTACTGGGACAAAGACATTGCTCCTCTGTGAATTGCTGATGAGGTTCTTGTCAGCGTTTTTGCACTCATGGCACAGGACATAAAAGATGTTCTTCTCTCCTTATATCAGCCAGGCAGCTATAACAGCATATATTATACTTATTTATGTACATGAAAGATCTTTGCATTAAGAAACATCTAGAAAGTCCTTGTCTCCCGTGGCTGTAGTGTTCCAACTGGGGACCATCTGTTTCCCCTCTGTGAAAACCTCCTGGGCTCTTTTCTTTAATTGCACATCACTGGTTTAGCTGTAAGCAGAGTTTAACCCAGCAGGCTGAAGTTTAAGTTACTCCAAAGAGTAAAGCTGGCTCTCTAATCACCAGTATCACTTCTAGCCCAGCACAGCTGCAGCTCCCTGATGGATGTGGGTGACAGCAAAGTGGCCACCAGCCTGCAGAGTTTCAAATCTCAGGGTAAGGCCACAGGCAAGGGATGGGGACAGCAGAGGGGGTGGCTCAAAATGCTCACCTGATTTGTGCCACCATCACAAGCAAGCTGCGGTCCCTGCTCCTTCCATCTCCCATCCCAGCACCCTTAGGAGAGCAAATGCCTTCCCCTGGGATAACCCCACTAACAGGCTGCGCTTTGCACTGATATGGGCAAGGACTTGTTGCCATTTCAGGAGCTGGGAAATTGCAGCAGCAATATTTGCTTGTTTCCTAGCAGCTTCCCAAGGAGGGATGTGTGAATCTCCTGTTTTCACCTCTGAAACAAACAGGGGAGAGGGCAATCAAGCACCAATTTAAACCTGATTTTTCAAAGTGAACTGCTAAAAAGTTATCTGACTAAGTGGCAAACCATCAATAGAAGTAAGGCAGAGGAAGAAAGAGGAAGAAGGAAATCATGACATGCTGTCTGAATTCTGAAAAACAATTTAGGTTACTATGCTTCCTCAAAAATACATGCAATTTCTTCATGAGCACTTTGGAAAGCTGTGCTGTGATGTGTGCTCACAGGTGTCAACATGCACATTATTTTGACAAGGAATTCACTGAACTGACTGCATCACACTGAGCTGGGAAATAAAACTGTGGTTTTTCTTAGCTGCTGGCTCAAATTTGGCTGGAATGATTTGGACCCTGCTCTCAGTAGCACTGAACAAGCTCTGCTGGAGAGCAGCCAGACTTGGTCTGAGTTTCTATTAGGTACAGAAACTGGCATCCCAATGTATGCTAGCTGCAACTGGAAGGTATAATTAATAATAATAATAATAATTTTTAAAAAGTCATGGTTTTGCTGGAAGGCGTCACACTGTGACAGAACATGATTCCAGAGAAACAACCCAAGGTCAGGTACAAAGTTTCAGAGCTCTTTCTCACTTCCCTCAATGGATGCATGTGAAAATATGTGTGTGGTGTTAGTAAGAAGAGCAGGCTAACNAGGAAAGGAAAGGAAAGGAAAGCTCACTTATCGGCATTAATATACAGTAACAAAAACATCAACCCACCAAAAAGTCAAAGAACACAATATATAATCTCAAAGTCAATCACTTCCCTGCTGCTGCTTGGTTCATTATCCAGAACTCAGTAGTTCACACAACGACACCCTGAACTCACCACTTAAGAAGGATAAAATAAAGAGATATATCACATGGTCTGCTTACAAACCAGTTCTGATCCGTGACAGGTTGGCTGGTGGGACAGAGGATGTCATTTCTCAGGGGACGTTTGCTGCTGCCAGAGTGGTGCTGCCACCTCACGCTTACCCCTGGTCAAGTGTATGGAGTGATGTAAGTTTGTTCCAGCTGCTGAATCCCTCGAACAGCTGGCGCTGAGCGGATCAGCAGAGCATGTGGAACAGCAGAGCTGGGAGAAATGGATCTTTTGCCACCACATATGCCAGGGAAGAGCCGTGGCACTGTGGCAAAGCTCCAGCTGTTATTCCCCATGCTGCTCCTGCTCCAGGCATCAGCATAAGACCAGACCTTCCCAGCTCATCCCTCTGCTGTGGCACTTGAGTGCTGAAAATTAAACGTATTAAAATTCAAAGGCAAAAAGAAATCCTATGTGTGTGCCTTGAGTATATTCAGGAGTATCAATACTTTATCTGCTCTTGTCTGCTGGGCTGGGAAATATTGACAAGCAAAGGCAGAATAAACATTTCCCCACTTCAACAGTCTTCAACCAGCTGAGGAAGCAGGAAATAAAGGGAGCTGAGACACAAACACTCTGCACCTACTTGTAGCAGCTCAAGCTCAATTCCTCTGGATTTCACGGCAGGTTTCCTCTCTCTAGCTATTTAACAGGCATGCTTGATAAAATCCAGTCATTCCAGGTACGCTGCACACCCCATTGCCTGCTCCATAACCCTGCCACCACACCGAACCCGCTGCTGCAGCAGCAAACACAGGCATTTAGACATAAGTATATAAAAAGAGGAGCACATACCGAGTATTAAAGCCTTGAAGCTGTGAGTCCATCCTGTTGCTTTTATAGGAGAGCACATTTCTCTGGGCTCCCTTCTATGTTCCTGTGATTCACCACGATGCTGATTAAATGTGTCCTTGTTACCTGTCTGCGTTATACATCGCAAAAATTTATGGCCTCTTGCCATCTGTTTCAATTAAGAAACTTATATAGAGATTTGGGTGCCTTGCCCAGTGAAGTACTTTTGGAAAGAGAATTTTATAGTCTGATAATGGGCCAGGTCTCCAGCTGGCATTCATCCACATGCTTCCAGTGGTGTCACTTGATTTACTGCAGCCAAGCAGTCAGGTAGGTAACATCACAACAGTAAATTCAAAATGTTATTCATCTCAGCAAACCCTTTTAATTGCAACACTACTGACTGATGCTTGCAGCAGATTACAAAATAATCTCCAACTCCTGTTCATGTGGAAACGAATTATTTTAGTGAGACATTTTTGCAGCTCAAGCAAATATGTTTGGCTCTATTCACTCAACACAGACTGCAGATGATGGCTCCAATATATCAAATATACCTTTCCATTTTGCATGGATATGAGAGATGTGACAATCACAGCTTTCTGGGAAGGGCTTTTTGAGGTCATTCCAGTGGCAGCAGAGTCTTCATGAAGTTAAAACAGATAAAACTAGAACAACTCAACACAGGACAGCCCTACAGATAATTGCAAACTCCTCTACCTCAATCAAAAAGCTACCACTCCAGCCAAAAGGGAAAAATGCTGCATAATTTAACATCAGCTACGCCACTAGTGCCACCTACAGCATCCAGCTCAGAGAAACCACCCAGACTGTCAGCTGGCTCAGGTGTGCATACATTTCTAGACCATTTTTATTTGGCGTCCAACCAGTCAAGAAGACATTTTCATACAGAAAATATGTATTTGTGCAACACAAGCACTAAACTACTTGTTTGCAACATGCAATTCAGACACATAGCTCAAAAAACAGATGCTTCTGGCAAATGCCAGTGGCACATGAGGAAACCAGACAACATGTACATCCACTCCTGACAGATGAACAGCTTTCACTTGTTGCATCTATTTTGTTTTGTTTGCGGTGGAAGTGCTTGTCACCACTGGACAAGTTTTTTTAATGGTGTAGTTTTTCCTTTTCCTGCTCCTGGAGCTATGGAGCAGCTCTTCCATCAGTTATCTACAGCTGCATGAGGTACTTTCAGCTTCAGCACAGCTCAGGACTCTGCATACCTGCAATTCACAGATGCCACACTGATGGCTAGCCTTTGGCACACAAGCTCAGGCTGGCTAGTAATGTGCCACTGGGACCAGGTCCCACTCCTCTGTAAGCATTAACCTTCAATGAGGCTTGTCATTTCCAAGATTATTTCCTGGTTTGCCTGATCCATTTTCTGCAGTGCTCACAGTGCAATCTGCAAACGCTCCTGCCTTTTCTGTGTCATTTTTACAAGGATCCTGGGGGAAATATCGTGTCACCTCCTCTCTAGATTTTGTGCTGCATCATTTCCTGGTCACTGCACACCTGCTGAAGGCTTTGATGTCTGTACCCCCAAAAGGCTGACTGCAGCTATAAATCCTGGTGAGGTGAAGAGAAACAGACCCGTCTGTGCAGCTCTAAGTCTTGGCAAAAAAAGATTATCAAAAATAGAAATTCTTCTCGCCTTAAAACACACATTGAACGAGAGCTTGTAGATAAGACCACACTAGGTAATCAAGGAATTAATTAATTTCTTTTAATAAAGAATATTTCTGTGCCTTACATTTAACTACTTTCTTTTAAAAATAACCACCTCTTGTTTACCTTTCCCTGACTGTTTCTCTTATTTTTTGACACCTCACAGGAAGCGCCTCAAAATATGTGAAAAAATAGCTCACTTCCACCCTTACTTTTTTTTTTCCTGAGGCTCAGGCTCAGGCAACCAATATGTTTATCCTTTTATGATTTGAAGCAGAGAAGCAAAGGGAACCCTTGGTAGGACTGTGTCCCCAGGAGCTGTGTCCCTACTTTTCTACCCTTGCTTGAGGAGCATCCAAGCCCTCAGTGGTTCTGGCTGCAGCTGGGGCCATCCTCCAAGCTGGGCTCTTCCTGAGAGAGGGTTATTGATGCAGACAAAGCCTGTAGGTCTGCGTGTCCTGCACCACAGTAACACAGGAGACTGGCAATTCATTTGAACTGATGCCTTGAAGTGGTTACCTGAAAACAGAGGCTAGACAAGATTAAGAGAATAAAAACAGGTATTTATTTGAAGTGCCTTCAAAGGTACATGCTGGGCAGTCAAGAGGCTCCACCCAAGATAGACGCTGGGTCACGGGTTTTCCACACTTTTATAAGTTTGGTCCATTTGTATATCAGGGTTAATTCTCCAATTACAATCTCAGGCAATGAAGTAATTACCCCTAGTTTGCTCCCCCTGTCAGAGGCTTTAGTTTTGGGACCTGGGACAACACGGTGTCCTTGGAGTGCAAACCTAGAGAGGGTTTGTCATGTGTAACCAGCATGAGGGAACAGCAGCTAACAGGCTGAGTGAAGTTTCAGAGTTACCCACTAAGCAGTACAGGATCTGAAAAACACTAAAGTTAAAACCTAAGGCATCAGAAGGACAGTGTGCAGAGCACAGGATGTCTCTCACCCTGACAGGTGGGTGCTCCCGCCGGGCTCAGGTCTGACCGCAGCCTCACAGGGACAGTGAGTTACAAGCAGAGGGCTTCTCTGCCTCTTCCTGCACAACTCTGTGGTTCTCAGAAGCAGCTCCATGCCACACCAGCACCCCTGTGAGCCCTCTCAGCCATCATGAATTAGTCTCACCTCCAACACAAATCCCGCTCTCTCTCTTTAACAGGGTGTGGAAGCAAAGACCCTCTGCCTTGTTACCTTCTCTCCTCATTCCCTCGGTGGCCCTCCACTTCAGGCAGACATGCCTCCTGAACTCATATCATGACTGACAGCTTCAAAGAAGGAACTGCTTCAGCTGAATGGAGCTTAGATAAAGAATTTTCTTCTGCTGCTTCCACAGCCAGAGTGATGCACAAGCACATGGCCCAGCCCATCTCCTGGGAAAGCCCACTGCTAGTGGCACCATGACACATCTGCAGCAAATACCAAGTGGCACTGCAGTTTGTTCCCAATTTGAGATCAGACTGGCTTAACCCATAACTCAGTTCTGCACATATCTAGAAATGGGATTTAAAAAAACAAAAGTCAGACTTGGCTGCAATGAGATACTGGTTTGGGGTTCAAAACCAAACGAATGGAAAATTGAGAGAGATGGGTAACTGGGGTGTTCTTGACACCTGGGTTCAGGCTTTGGCAGGAGATCTGCCTGGAGTTGCACCATCTCCAGGAGCTCCTCTGACAGCCCTGCTCTCAGCTGGGCTGGCTGGCCCAGCAGCTCTGCTGTAGCTTCCTGTCTCAAGGGTCGGCTGTCCCAGCTTAAAGAGTGTGAACAGAATAATGTGAGGCACAGGGACAGCTACAACAGGGCTCCTGGCTGTTGCTAAAGTATCAAATTAACATTGCACACTACAGCTGATCTGGATATAATGATCCCACAGCGGCCAAAAGACAAAAGCTGAAGGGTACTGCCTGTAAGGGAGCGGTAAATTTGTGTGTGAAGCCACAGAGGAGCTTAATTACAATCCCTTCATGCAAATATGGATTCTAAATCATCAGTGGACATGTGGGGGGTCAAAAGCATCACTCAGTGTGAGGCAGCACTTGGAGAGGGAAATGGAAAGAATGGTAAATCTGACATGCTCTGACTTTGTAGCAAAGACCTCTTTTCCCTGTTCTTCTGTCCCCTTAGTAATTAAAGCAATTCTTAGTGACAGACTGATGACTGGCTGGCTGTCTTCCCCGATGCCTTCCTCTGCCTCTCTTGCTTGTTGAGAAGGTTCAAAACACCTCGGGCTGCTCCTTTGTTTATCACAGACTCAAATGTTGGTTTTCATTAATCAGGGTGGGAGCCAGAGTGATTGCCCCTCTTCCAATCTGCCTTCCTGCTCCACCGTTTGCTAGAAAAATTCCTGTCCCCTGAGTATGGTTTCACCACTCAGCTGCTCCCAAAAGTTTTTGTGCTCCAAACGATTTTGTAAATTGTACTGATTAGTTCAAATCCCACCATGGCCTGTTAATGGTGACTCTAATGGATGCTGGCAGATCCAGTAAGAAACCCAAATATATTCAGATAAAGAGCAGAGGGTGCTTAGGCTTGGTGAGAAGTGTTTGTTCCCTTGCAGTTTCAGAAGGTTTGTGTGGTGAAGAAGAGCAAGCTCATGGCAGAGCAGAGCTGATGCAGTCCATAAGTGACAGCTCATGACATTGATTTTAATATCTTAATTGCCATGACTATTTGCAAAAAAAAAAAATCGTTCAGCTGCCTTGAGCCTTATTTCAACCTTCAGAGGCTTCCCATCCTTACTTGGAGCTGCTGGCATTTCCCAGGAGTTTACTATGCCCTGGAGTACAGGGCTCAGGAGAATCAGACAGGGTGTGAAGCTCCACTTGGTTTGGAATCGCAAAGCATTTCGCAGCCGGTGTAGCTCAGAGCAGAAATCCGTAATGAACAATAGAGCCTCTGTGCATCACTGCAGAAAACAAGTGATTCAGGAGTGCAGAAAACATTTTGAGAGGATGAGAAGATCCACAGAGGACTGGGCATGTCTCTGCAGACATAGACACCTCTCTGATCTGAGACTATGCACAGCCCAAGGGATAAGTGGCTACATTTAAGAGCAAGGAGCCACAGGTGCCAGAATTCTCCTTTCCACTACCAGCCACAGCTCTGGCTGTTTTGGGTTACACTGCTCTTCATTTTAGTGATCTGAATGTGAAACAGGTTTGAGGAAATAAATAGCACTAATAAAAAGACAAGAGTGACCTTTTAAAATGAGTAACTATATTTAATTTAACATACTGTTTGCATTTCAGTTGGCTGCAATTAAGAACATTTATTTCCACTGGAACTGCGTGCAACAGAAATACCAAGAATAGGTGCACTGTGTGAGTAGATGTGTGAGAAATTCTGACCAGGGAAGAGCAGTTCCACATCCCCCTTGGAGATATCGAAAATACAACATCAATAAACTGCATATGAAACACCTACCCAGCTTCGTTAAAATTTAAAAAAAAAAACAAACTGTAGAAAGGTATTCTGATAATTAACAGTGTAAAATTAAACATGATCATGAAGGATCAAACACATAGTGAAAGAATCCTTTAACAAACAT
This sequence comes from Edolisoma coerulescens, assembly GCA_013397115.1. Classification (NCBI taxonomy): domain Eukaryota; kingdom Metazoa; phylum Chordata; class Aves; order Passeriformes; family Campephagidae; genus Edolisoma; species Edolisoma coerulescens. Next base: position 189,095 of record VWZW01006801.1, on the reverse strand, counting down.
GCAGAACAATTGCAGACCTTTTCTCTCTCTCCTCATCAGAGGTGACTAGTTAAAAGGTGCGGTATCCCAAATTATTATCATGTGCCCAAAGGCATAATAATACATTGCAAATCTTCACATCAGTGACTTTTAGGTCTCCTCCCAGAATATGCAGGAGCAAAAATCCAGGGAGTTGGGCTGTTTTCACGGAGCATTTTTTGCACATGATTCTGTTAATGATGCAAAGTTGACAACTGGCCCCACAGGGCTGTGCTATCTTTAGATGAACACAAGACTGTACCAGTCTCAGAAACTTCAAACAGATAAATCTTAGCTGAAACAGCATAATCAATGCAGCCCAAATCCGATGCCATTCCTATGTACTGAGGTTCTTTTTTTATGTTGCTGGAACTGTTTTCCTGCTGAAGTAGGGAATATTTATGGTTCTTATTCCAACTGCAAATCAAAAGCTGTAAAGAGCTGCTTGTCCCAACATATGTGGAGGGAGGGTTCATAGTTGCTGTTCCACATCATCTCCAAACCCCCAAGCAGTAAATGTAAATTAGAAATATTAACAGTGAGAAATAAAAGGGTTTTCTTGACACAAGCAAAAATCCTTCTTCATCTTCTGTGTTTCAGATCGACGGACTTTCAAGGCCAGGAGGGAGGATGAGGCCAAGTGGTTGAAAAATGCTGCTATTTTTCCTGAAAAAAAGTGTGTAAAAATCAGATGCTGCGTCAGCAGGACTTGGGCATCATTAGAAAACTTTTTCTGCAGAGGTAAAATAAGAGCAGCTGCAGGTCATCCTGACTATGCCTAGTGCTGGTCTAGTTGCCAGCTACACCCAGGACTTGGAAAACAAACAGGGTAGTTCAGTATCCCAGGATTTGCAAACCATATATAAATCACATAGCCTGGGGGTCTGCCACCTCAAAAAATGCAGTGGGGCCACCAATTTTGTTTTTTACACCTAAAGACTGCAGTATTCTCAGGGCAACCCAAACACAAACCACAAGGCTACACAGACTCCAGCTGGTGTTTTCCCCACAGCATAATGAATGGGGATCGCTTTTCCTGCACACATGAGAGGTTTCAACAACAGAAATGAAGTGCACCTTGACAGCAAGCTGAGGAGCCAGCTGTATCCCGATTTCCCAGCTCCCAGGCAGGAGCTCTCACCACTGCTCTGGTGCCTGGGGGCACACACTGATGGTAGATAGCATACAACTGGTAAGACTGCAGAAATGTTACCTTCTGGCATGACTTCTACCACTTAAAATATTGTGGAAAACCCAAGTAGTCTGGAAACAAATGGGCTGTGCAAAACTGAAAAGGCTGAATTCACTGTCCTGAATTGAGGATGGATAATCAGCCACAAAAGAGTATTGTCTGCAGCTGCACTGGAATTATGTCTGATCACTCCCTCTCTTCCAAAATATAAAACTCAGATCCTGTTCAGATTAGGGGGATCATTGTAAATACTGAATGTATTTCTATTATCCTGCATTAAAAGATGTTTGGGTTTTTTCCTCTGTGATTCAAATGAATAAAATTCATTTTCCTGTTCTATCATCATACAGCTACTTTGCACCAACTCTGTGAGGGACAACACCACCACAAGACTGAGACCAGAGAAGCCTTTAGTCCCCTTTTATGCTGATACATAGTTTTGGGCAGGCTCATTAAGTGCTTTATCTCACTACTGTATTTCTATCTTTATCTCACTATGGCCCCATATTCTGGCAACACCCAGCTCTACTCTGCACATGTGATGCAGTCCAGTTATTTGCACAGGGAAAGGTAATGCTGAATATCACCTTCCTGATCTGGGCTGAGGAATCCTTGCACAGTAATAGCAGCACTGGATCAGACCGAAGTTCCCCTGCTGGTAGCTGGTGGGATGCTTTAGGGGATGGAAGAAGAAGCAGGAGCACGTACAGCAATGCTTCCATGAAAAGCTCCGGCTCTGTGCCTCCTGAACACGGCTCCTGTGTGTGAACACCTCTGTTGTTAACAGGTCCTGGCAGACCTCTCTTCCCCGAATGAGCTCATTTCTCCTGGAAGCCATTTGAGTGATAGGTCTCCTGTGGCTGGTGGCAATGAGTTCTGCAACTGAATTACGAACCACATGAAGTAATACTTCATTATTTTAATTTTAAACCTGCCACCCAGCAGCTTTGTGGGGTGCCTCATGACACTGCTCTACGACGCTCAGCAAATAAGCCTTCCCCATCTTACTGACTTTACTGATGCTGAGAAGCCATAGCCTGTTTAATTACTCCTGGCTGGGATGACATTCTTTAGGCTACCCTTCTTCAAACCTTTCTAGTTCTACTTCACTTGTAGTGGATCTTGGAAAACCACACATGGGGATGCAGCCCTTCCCCTTGAAAGGACATTTAAAACCAAGTAACACCATCTGGAGTTAAGCACCTTCTGCTTCTAATAAGCTATGTTAAATTAAAAAATGCTTGAAAATGAATGGGTTGTGACCATCGAGGCACAGTATCAGTGTCAGCTGTGTCTGATGTCTTGTGCTTGGCTTCCCACATTGCCTTCACACTGCCAGAGGCACGAGCTATGAGCTACAATTCCTTCAGGCTCTCTCTCCACTCTAAATCCTGGTTAGCCACGTGTTCACCAAGTCTCTCTCAGTTTAGTCCAGCAGTGATTGCATACAGATGGGTTTTATTAGAGTCTGGAAAGCCAACACACTAACTGGGACTGCAGCTAGCATTTGAGCAGATTTCTACCCAAAATGGGATTGCTTTCTTCTCACTTCCCTGGTAATTCTTCCCTTGACACTGGTCCACCTGGCACAGGTTGAGGTGCAACCACACTGGTTTGAGGTCTCACTCCTGCTTTTTTTCTTTGCAGCAATGAGGTAGGGGCTGTGATGCAGTAAACAGGAATCAGTTGCCATACCTATGGAGAAGACTGGTACCAGATAAAACTCTTGATTTCTCTCTTCTTCTCAAAGTCTTCATCAAAACCACAAGACTTTAGAGGCTTTTGAGGTGTTCAATGCTTGAAGAACAATGAGGTTGTGGTTCCTGCTATGGCACCAGGGCAGTGCCACTGCTGAGGCAGCTCCTGGCACAACAGCAGGGCAAGACCATGCTGTGGTGGGGCTGCAGAGCAGTTTTTTTCTACCTAAAATGAAAGGTCAATTTTACTTATCAGGGCAAATAACATTGATGGTATCACTTAAAAATATATCACTCTTTTCATTTCAGATCTCTGGGAACGGCAAAGAGAGAAAAGTTGGAGGTGGAAGGAAGACACTGGTGGTCAAAGTGAAAAAGTACCAGATGCACGAGAGCGTTGTAAGGACAGTGTGTGTGCTACCAAGTATTTTGAAACCTGTGAGGCTTGGTGATTTATGCCTCATAAAGAAGAACTGGCCACTGGGATTTTTGTGTTAAGCAGCTGCTATGCTGCACAGTCAGTATGAGAGATGGAGACAGAAACTAAAACTGAGGGTTCCTCTGCTTTTAGCTCTGTTGTCCCAAATGCAGACTCAATGCCTGGTGCTCAGCATCAATTCACACACCAAGGCGAGGTATTTCTAATAATTTTTTCTAGTTTGTGCAAAGTAGGGAGCTGGGTGGTAACCCACAAAAGGCTGGCTCCCTGATCATCCAAACTTCACACTAATTAAACATTTTAACAGAGGCATCAGCATCCATTGGTTAGATTATATAACCCTTTTATTGATCAGTAGCCAAGCCCTTATTTGCTAGTTCCTATCTCTCATTTCTCATGCTAATTAGTCGCATGCACAGTTCTTCCCTCCATTTGAGCCTGGGGTCTGTTTCGAGGAGGTGGTCGATGGGTTGGTGGCTGTGGTCTCCCACTGCCAGAATTACCTTTCCCCCAGTTACTGCTCAGTTCTGCTGACTTCACTCCTGGTGGCTCTGGTCCAGACAGCCCATTCATCTTGGGATTGTCTTCCATTTCTCTTAAAACAAAAGATTAGCCAAGCGCACAAGGTCCACAATGCAATTGCTTAATCATAACTGTCCAGCTATTGCTACTGATTAATAACTAAAAAAAAAAAGTGTTGTAAAGTTTGGCTCAGATCTTGAGGGACTCAGATCTTGAGGGGCTCCATATCAGTGATGCATGACAGATTGGACTGTAGGTAAAAGTAATAGTTATTTATTTATTTTTATTCATTATTAGTAACTGGAACTGTGTTTAACTCTTCTGTAGGCCGATCTCACCATCACCAGCGTAGAGACTCACTTGATGGAAGAGTAAAGACTGCAGAGACAGCAACACTCCTGTAGTTTTCAGCAGTGGTTAGACCTTAGATGGGTCCTCTAGACTCCTCCATGGATATGCAGTAATGGACAGAGCCCCAAGCAGCTTTTATTAAAAAAAACCCCAAAACCCGAGCAAAGCCAGCAATGTGAACTGCCCTGGCTTGCTGCCAGCACTTCGCCTTCTCCTTCCCAGCCCTTCCACCCAAAGACTATGATGTTTTACCCCTATTTAACAACAAATTAGACAAGAACAAATGCACCTCCGTGAAGAAGTTCTGACTGCTGTTTGATAAAGCAGAGTACATTAGCACACACCAAGACTGGTCACCAGATTAAAACGAGTCCATTTTTCGACCAGAACAAGCTTTGCTGTACTTTGCTTAGTCTTTGGCCAGATATCACAGAAGCACCAAAGCATAAAAACTCTACTAGAAGAGATCCACAGGTTGTGCAATACCCTGAGTAATTAGTGTTTGTAAAGCCCTTTCTGGAGGAAAAAAATGCCAAGTACGATCAATATTATCAACAGCGTTTTCTTTCATCAAGTCCTTGCCAATAATCCTCTCAGTTTTGTTTTCAGGGTTAAATTAAGCACTTCTGTAGGTCTGCTGGGTACAGCCAAGCAATTATTGCTTTTCAGCTGAATCCTTCCAGGTTTGGTTTGATTTTTTCTGGGCTTTGTTTTATATCTGGCTCCATTCTGTATTAAAAGAGCAGTTGAAGCTGATGACCTTTCCCTGGCTCATCCATATCTAAGGTAGTGGAAAGAAGTGACTGAGAAAGGCATTTAATTAATAGGATTTTATGGAGGATTGAGAACGAAGCTGGAATGCAAGAATAAGTGCAAACCTAGACACGAAAGAGGGGTGAAGTATAGAATAAAATTACTGAAGATAAATGTGATCTCTTTCCTAGAGAAGAGATTGATGGGGTTTTTTTCCAAAACATGATGCACTACACCTCATTTTTGTGTGTTTGATGAAGTGCTTCATGAAGAAATATTAGTTAAGGCAGAAAAGAAGAGGCTCTACATGAGAGAGGGGACTCAAAGAGTAAAAGTTAACACACTCAGGTAAAGAGAAACTTTTGGAATGAAGAGAGGATCTGCTGAAGTTTTTTGTGGCTCAAGCTTAGAAATACTTATTTCATATTTTGTTCTTATGCTATACTGTCTCTCCAAAAAGAAGAAGAAAAATAATAGAGCTGGTGAGAAAGAACTTGCTTCAGCTGCTGACAGGACTTGCTGGCAAGAATGGGAATATGCTACAGGAAGAAACAGATGATTTTGAGAAATACAGTCCAAGAAATCAGTTTAATTGTACAGTGCAACCCAAAGAGGAAGATAATACACTTAGGAACTGCTAACAAAATTTTCTGATTTAATTAAGGCTGTCATCAGTGGGAACTCATGAGAAAGGGAAAGACATGAGCATTATGAAAGTGCCAATGAGCAAGCATAAGATACCTTTGTGAAGTATCTTTTGAGTACATTTCGAGCCATCAAATTGCTTAGAGGGTATGAAAATGCAATTCCCCAGTACTTATAAATCAGAATAACTTCTTTTTAATATCTCCTTATATTTCTGGTGCTTCATTCATGTGTCACAGCCTTTATATGTTGATTGTGTAGTTAATATATCCTTCCCTTTGTTAAATTCAGTTTGGAAATTGAGATAAATTTGCTGTTAAGTAACTGAAGGGAGAGAATTAAGAAAAATGGGAAAAGGTTGAAGAAAAAAAAAGGAGAAAAGATAGCAGCTTGCAGGTCAGGTCTGCATTTTCACTCAGCCTGTGTGAATCACATAAGAGTGATTCAAAACAGTGAATGATTCAAAAAAGTGCAGGTGACCACACCGTTATGTTGTCTTCTTGTGATCTCTGGAGGTTAAATTGCTCCTCTGAGTTTTGAGTTTTGCTTACAGAAAGGATTTTAGTGTATTTTTTACATTCCTCACCATCTACCTCGTTCTGAGTGTTGCAAAAGAGCAGTACTTGACATTCTAGTAAACAAAATGCTCTGGAATTTAATTTTAAAGTTTCCCCCACAGCCAATCAAGGGGCTGTCCAAGCCATAATAAATATGAAGCAATAGAATTAAGTGTCTGGCTGTCATGGTTTAACCCCAGATGGCAACTAAGTACCAGGCAGCTGCCTGCTCACTCCATCCCCTCTGGCCTGGTGTGGTGGGAAGGAGAATCAGGTAAAACCTGTGGATTGAGCTTCAAACAGTTTAATAATTGGAATAAAGTAAATTGTAACAATAAAAACATTAAGAATGATGATGAAAAGGGAGATAACAAAAAGAAAGAGAAGAATAAACCCCAAGTAAACCAAGTGATGCACAATACAATTGCTCACCACCTGCTGAACGGTGCCCAGCTGGTCCCTGAGCAGCAGTCGAGCAACAATTAAAACATCAGTGTGTTATCAACATTATTCTCACCCTAAATCCAAAACAGTAGTGTACCAGCTGCCAAGAACGATTAACTCTATCCCAGCTGAAGCCAGGCCACTGGTATCCCTTTGTTAGGCCAATTCTCCAGCTTGACACGGAGCCTTCACCTGTTTTTATGGGGCTTGGCATTTGTGAGGAAGGCGAGCTGGTGTTTCTGGCCGGCTGGGGTCGGTGGTGCTGGAGCAGCACAGCCACAAGAGGTGGCAGCAGCGCTTTCCCCACGGCTGATGGATGGTTACGTGCCCGTGTGACTCAGAAGAGTGGGGGTGAGGAGGCAGGAGAGGCACTTTTCCGAGCAGCATTTCCTGACTCTGGGCTGAAGAAGCCAGAGCCAGCCCAGGCACATCAAACACAGCCCTCCTCCCACGAGAGGCTGAGGTCAGGCTGCCAGTTCTTGCAAGTCACTGGGTATTCATCCTGCACTAACAGGGGGGTGCTGCAGAAGCAAATAACAACAGGCAGAAAGCTAATCGATAGGAAGAAATTTTTCCTGCATTTATTCTGAGAATTATTTGGGCTCCCATGAAGCACGAGGTTTCTCTGCACCTCTGACAGATAGTTATCAAATTGTCTCATGCACAGTCAACACCATCACGGAAGCAAACACACACAATGTAAGAGCCCTTTCTAATTGGTTCATAACTTTATTTTTGGAACAAAATTAGAACTTTGTCAGCCTGAAAACAGCACAATAAAAACCAAGATCATTACTCTTTCCCTGCTTGGTGAAAGCTTTATGGCTCACACAGCATGTCTAATCCTTTATGTCCTGTCGCTATGATGCATCTAATGAATAATCTCCCTTTCTCCTCTATAATTCACTTGACAGCCAAATAATGTATTTTTTAAATCACACAATTTCCTAAGCAGTGTTTTATCTCCCTTATGCCCACCATACACTTGCAGTTAAAACCTCTTCTCTGTTTCAATACCTTCTTTTCCCACCCAAATACTCCTCTGCCTCCCCAACACTGCCAATCAGCCACTTGTCTGCCTCCAAAAAGCACTTCTGCTGGCAGCCTTGCTGCTTGCTCCTGCTTTTTCTCCTGGGGCAGGACATGCCTTCTCCAGAAACTCTGTCTAAAGACTGACACCTGCAGCCTAATGGCATTGAGAAGAAAACATATTAATTCTCACTCTTGTGCAGGCCAGGTGTTCAGTAGGACTGAATACCTGCAGGGCACAGCGACCAGCAGTGAAAAGTAGTGCCAGAAGTTTAAAAGGAGGATATTCAAGTCTTCTCAGAGAACCAACAGCTTTCTTCCACTGCAGGTAGTGGAGTAACTAAGAAAAGAGGGTTTGGTCTGGGGTTTTATGGGCCAGTTGCAGAGAGAATGATTTCTGTGAAGATTTGGTTTTAATCAGTCACTTGGCCAAGTGTCCCAAGGATGAGCAAGACTCATCACCTTCACCTTGAGGCTGATACATAGGTAGTCTTAGTTACCTACAGCACACAGATTTGTAACAGTGGGATTTAAAGTGTTCTATGTCCCACTTCCCATCATCTCCACTAACAACCTAAAGTTCGGCAGGAAAGTTCCAAAAATTAGTAAAGACTGAAATATACTGGTGAGGCAGGGGTGTCCTAAATTCATTGAAACAGAGAGACATAAATTACAGAAAGCTGTACCAAAACCAGCTTCGAGTAGAGGGGAGAAGTGACCCTGCCCACAAATTGTCCTCACAAGACCATGCACACATCAGCTGGGCAAGTTAATAGCAGTGTAAGAGGGTACATGGTAACCACTACAAATAATTCTGAATAGTCTAAGATGTCGATTTTAAAAATGCACTATTATTCAGGGTAGATTTGGGTGAGAAAGGAAAGATGGTAAAAACCAAAGAGAAATGGATCAAATTTAGGAAGGAAAGCTTTGACTATTGAGAGGATTTCTTGATTCTGAAGCACCCAGGTCTGAGGCTTTACTCAGGCTCATATATATTGAAATGAACAGATATAGAGCAATTTCAAGCCCTAGCACCCAATACATTTGCAGGTGGAGCAATGTATCCACTGGGAACGGAGCTGCACTGGGTCGTGTCTCTGGGTCTCGGGATGGATGCTCACAGCTGACCCCTGCTCTCCGTGTATGCACACCTTTACTTGCACTAAATGGTACATTTTTACTGTCTTAAATTAACTTTTTGAATGTTGTTTTCCTCTCCAGCTGAAGAGGGAGTCTCTCACTACAAAAAAATTCAAACAATAACTTTCATACAGACCCCTGACATCACCGAGTCTTTTCTCAAACACAGGAGGCTTCCGAGACAAGCACAAGTTCAGCTCTCCACAGCTCCTTGGCAGGAGCTCAGCAGCCCATCTTCACCACCACAGCTGCAAGAGACAGTGCTACCTTGAAGAAAAACACACCTGAGAGACCAAACAGTCCTTCATCCCCTCTAAATGTTATCCAGCAGCTCCACCTCAAAAACACGTTAGAATGGAGATGAGGGAAGAGAATGAAAGGAAAATGTATTAGAAATTTACAGTAACACACCTACATTAATATTACTCATAATATACACATATATAGCACCCACTTTCACAGTCAGGACATTTTAATAAAGCTGTAGAAATTGTGTTTTAGAGTGGATGCTCAAAGAGAGAAAGAAATTCATACCCAGCTCTCTACAATCCTGGCATGCTCCTGGGAGCCTGGGAAGCTTTTCCCCTCTTTGTATAACTGCTGACATACAATTCCATGTTTTGGGCTGCAAAACACACACGTGACTCTCCCAGCATATTTTAATTGAAGCTCTGCATACCTTAGCCATAGGCTTGTTGAGTAGAAACAAGATTTTTCATGTTTATTTGTGCTGGAGGAAATAATGTGGGTGGGTTTTCACCATCGATTAATGGCAGTGAAGCCACTTTCCCCTACTGTGCCACCTTTCCCTCTTTCTGTCATTCACTGGGTGATGCTGGGAGAGGCTTGCAATAACTTGAGGTATCAAGAGCACTTCAACAAATCCTGGAGTTACGCAGTGCCCTTGCAAAGCCATGAGAGCTGTGTCCTGCCATGTCCATCAGATGCAGGTGTATTTTGGCAGGCCAAGGATTCTTCTGAGAGCAGGTTGAAAGCAAGTGTCACCAAAGGCTCCTTTCTCCTGAAGGGCACATGCATTAAATAAAGATTTATGTGCTTCCTCTTTCTTACACTATATCCAGAATCTAAATCATACAGCTTTATCACAAATGCAGTAAGAGCTGATATTCCTCTCAAGGTTCTATTTGATTTTCTAAGTACATTTCTTTTTTTTTTTTTTATGTTTCCCAAAAACATCCATAAAGTCCAGTCCTACAATGCTCAGCAGCATAAGAAGGCAGATAAAGGAAACCTTTTTATTCCCTTTAATGAATCGGGGGGGCTGACATACATTTCTTGAATGCCTGAAGATGGCAAAGATTAATGAGAAAGGGAGGACAAATAAATCATAAGTCTTGTATTTTATAAAAAAAAAAGACAAAATTTTGAAGAACTTTTCTATTCTTCATTTCAGCAACAAGATTAATTCCCAGCTCCTTCTGGAGGACTGTCCCCCTTGAATTGCATGGTGATTTTTTTTTCTGAAGATGGAATGGAAGGAAGAAGGTGTGGGCATGAGAAAGGAGGAGAGACTGAAATAGATTCCAGGTTTAATTTCCAAATTTATTTTTTTTTTAACCTAGGCAAAAAAGGATTGAGAAGGTGCTATCAGTCAATTTCTCTTCTGTTCCCCAGCTTGAGCTGCAATCAGGAACTCTGCTTAAACAGAGCCACAGCAGAACTTGACAGAGAGAGTTTCCAAGTGCACAAAGGTTCTGCAGGCCTGTGACCACAGTCGTGGGTGCAATTGGAAGAGGGTAACTCACAATCCCCTCCAGGAAACTGCTGTAAGGGGAGCTCCACAGCCACCTTTGCTGCTGCACCTCCCAACAGATGCTGTTTCTTTAAGAACAATTTTCTTTTTCATTTCTGGATGGCTCCAGTCACCCTTGTAAGCTGAGATCAGTTTGCCAGTGTGTGTCCTCAGGTTGTCTCTTGGCTTTCTCCCTCATTTTTCAGTGTCTTTTATTCCTTCTTGCAGTTTAAGGGTTTTATATGTAGCAATTTATATATTGGACAATGAGGCATCTGACAGTTTCCCCTTTTCTCCACTGTTTCCTTATTTATACAATGGCCTTTTCCATGGTTGCAATGTGATTTATATACATCTTTTTTTTTAACTTTCAATATTTGACACAGACAGATTGCATTATTGTACCTGTCACTGGTTCTTAAACAAGATGCAAATTACTGGCAAACAGATGCTGCAATACTGAAATTCATAGAATTATAGAATATTCTTAGTTGGGAGGGACCCACAGGGATCATCAAAGTCCAGCTCCTGGCCTTGCACAGAACACCCCAAGGGTCACACCATGTGCCTGAGAGCGTTGTCCAAAATTTCTTGAACTCTGTCAGGCTTGGTGCTGTGACCACTGCCCTGGGGAGCCTGTTCCAGTGCCCAGCCACCCTCTGGGGGAAGAACCTTTTCCTGATATCCAGCCTAAACCTCCCCTGACACAACTCCAGGCCATTCCCTCAGGTAATTCATCCTTCACTCCCTTTCTTGAAGAGGAAGCAGGGGGAAAAACAGAGGAATAATTTTGCACCTGGAAAACAGGGTTGCCCAGAGGATTTTCCAAAGATTTTACACACCTCCCTTGTAATCCCTGGTGGCCCCTCTGCCACCTTCCAAAAACCCTGTTCCAGTCTGTGGTGTGAAGCCATGTCTGTGACTCAGCCTTACCATGGACAGCCTGGCAAGTGTTTGGACGTGACATCAGCCAGAACCAAGGATTTTGGGTTTCTAACATCTCTCCCTGTGCATGCCATTTCCTCTCTTTATTTGGCCTTGTTTTCTCTATTTCTTAAACACAGGTCTAGACTGAAATTGGGAAGAGCTCCACTCTACAAAAGTACAGTCACAGTATGAAGGAGCCCAACACGAGATTTAGATCAAGGAAGCTCTAAATATGCTGTCATATTCAAAAATAAAACCAAAAGGTGTCTGGATTATAAATGCTTTCACAAAAACAATTAGTAAATACTAAACAAGAAATCAAACAGTAAGTATGAAACAAGAACTAATGTCTGGAAAATAGAGCCAGGCAAATCTGATTTAGAAACTTGATGTACATTTTTAAACTCTTTTAATCACTGCAACTTACTGAAGTCTTTCCAAAAGTCATGCTTGAGTTAGACTCAATGTCTTGTGCTCCCCAGAAAAACAATTGGATTAAATTCTACTTTTACCTGATGATCAGAATATCCCCTCTGGTCCTGAGTGACATTGTCTGCATTAGTTGAGTCAGATAGAACAGAGCTTTCATCAAGACAACTTCAACATTTCATTGTTACATTAAACCATTGGGGTGTTTGCTTGCCTTTTCTGCCAGCTGCACGTTGACTTTTTTAGGATCTAGGTTCCTACGGCAGGCAGTACCTCTTCTTTCACAAAGCTCCCCAAACTGTGTAGCTGTCCTCGGGGCTATGAGTACTGCTCCAAGTTAGAGGAAAAAAGTTTTGGTTAAGATTCTGAACTTCCAGCCCTATGGGATGAAGGAAAACCATGTGACTTCTGTATTGCACATTGGTCATTAGGAAAAGTGTTTCCAGTCCATTCTGCAAGCAATCTCCAGCAAAATTCTGTAGCTGCTCAAAACAATTTTGTGGAATCACTGACACAGACTTTTTCTTTTTATTTAATGACATTTTATTGGTCCTGTTACACTGGGACTTACTTCTCTCTACAGTGCACAAGAGGCAGTTTTCAGTCAGTAATGGCTATTTTCTTGGTCCCTTCTACAACTACATCAAATAAAATCCCAGTTTTATTTCCCATGTTCTGTACGAGCAGGACAGTTTACAACTCAGCTGAAGCAAATCTAGTTGCTTTGTTCCAGTTTCAATCTTTAGCAACAAACCCTTTTCCCTAAAGCAGTCACTATTTATTAGAGACACGTTTATTCTGTTTCTGAGAGGTCAACACATGTCCATTGTCCTTAAAATATTCCCCAGAGGAGGGGGATTCTTAGATGACCAGATACCTCCCAGTGGATAAGAAGTTGTTACTATTTGTGAAAAGAATAATAATGATGTAAGACTCCATGTTGTGATCTCAGGTACTGAGATACCTTGGGTTTTCCATTGAGCATGAAACCCTCAAAAACCTGACCATGTTTTAAGGCTTGGTGTAAGAGGCAGACACTCAGCAGTCATTAGTCTTCTGTTAATTACCAGACTGTGAAGGAATTCTGATGTGCTCAGTAAAGAAGGAGGAGAAAGCTCTGATCCCTCCTGCTGTCACATCATTTTGCTGATTTTGGTGGAGCTGCTTTTAATTAAGTGAAAGGAGTCCCTTTAAGGTTCCCACCATAAAATCTCACTTGATTCCTCATAAATAATGTCTCTAGAGCTCATTCATAGTAATAAAAATATATAGTGCACTGATTAAAACTGTTGTAATTTATATGCATTAAAACATCAATTTAAAGATGTATTTAGGGGCAAAATTCCTTGACCATGACACTCTAGTTTGCATTTCATTACAAACTAAAGACTCAGGAGCTGAGAGTGCCATGTACTGGCAAAGAACAATAAAACTCAATGAAACTATTTTCCTATTCTATGTTGGGAGCAAACCTTTCCCTGAAAAAAAAAAGACAGTAATACTATTTTCCATAGATTTGCAAAGATGTTGTCAAGGCAAGGTTCAGGAGAGCAAATAATCCACCTCAGTGTCCATGATGATGATTCAGATGGTCCCCACAGTTATTTTTAAAACAAAGGCTCACTGTTCAGGTTCATGCCAAAAGTCTGAAAGGGAAGGAAATTGTAAAACCAGCCCCATGCCTGGTCCTACATCCCATCAAGCTCTTCCTGTCCTTCTAATGATAACGACCACAGGGATGCCCAACACTTTAGGAGATGGTACCTGATGTCTTAGAAGAACAACTCTTTTGCAATGTGTCTTTCAAAGCAACCACTTTGGCTTCATCTTAAGGAGCATTTGACATGTTTTTGCCAGTTCTGACAGTTCACAAGTTGCCCACAGCACGCAGGAGCAAAAACCCTACATTAAAAATACTGGAGCCAAAGGTGGTGTTTCACATATCAAGGGCTGAGGTGGCCAACTGCCTGAATGGCAAAAGCAGCACAAAATTCCAGGTAAGCTCCTGTGCCTGCTTCTCCCCTGGCATTATTCAGTTTATTATACCTGTTTATTTAACTGACAGACCTTGACCTGTGCCTTTCATGCTTTCCATGCACTCAGGTTAAGGATATCTTTTCAGCCTGAATGACCCTGGAACAAGCAATGCTGAGAAAGAACAGAAGTAGGATTTCAGAGCAAGAATTTGGACAAACACAGGACTCTCATTCTGCTGCCGACAGCAGAGCAAAATGACTTTTTCTCTGTACACCAGCAGAATCCTCAAATGGACAAAGCTGCTGAGGACAGAAAACCATTTTTAATGTGTTCAGTAGCTGTAAACAGCTGAGTTTAATCATTAACTATTTCCTTCCCATTTGTTCAAAGGAAGACAAATGCAGAAACTGGAAATGCAGAGAGACTGTTCCATCAGAGAGCACTCCATGCAGGCAGCACTGTAAATGCATTCCACATTAGCTGAGAGCTCATCTCGGGAAGGCTGCTAAAAGCAGCAGTAAGCTCTCATGAAACAAAACACAAAAAACCAGAACAAAAAGCCCCACTGTATTTTACATTATTGCAGAACATTCCTGGTGAGCCACACTCAGAGCTCCTGAACATTAAGGCTTCTGCTGCACAAGCTGATTTCCACTCCACAGCCCCTTATTGTAATCCTACAGCCAGAGGACACCTTGTGCACAGCACTACATTCACTGGACTGAAATAAAGCCATCCATCCACGCAAGCACCATCAGTCACTGCTTCATTTCCTGTGAGCAAGGTGGTTTCACCTTGACCTGCCGTCAACCCATCTGAGTCAGAGCCCTCTTCATGTTTGGGAGGCTTGGATGAGTGTGTTTGGTGTGAGTTTCACTACCCACAAAGTTATTTGCTTCATGTTTTATAGTGAGATCGAAATTAAACTTTTTCCATGCCACTAACAGTTCCTGTCAACACAAGGCCATACTACCCATTTCTCTCCTGAGCACCTGCCCTCACAAACTCTCTACAGAGCAATTCACACCGATGATACACCAGGCTTTCTTCCCAAACAAGCATAGAACTGAAAGAAATCATTGCATGGTTGATGTAGTGGAGAGGGCAAGTTTGTAAAGTCCAATTATAATTACAGACAGAAACGTTTCTATTCAAGATTTTTACTCCTGATGTCAGTCCAGAGTGATGAGATTTGAATAAAAAAGGATCCATCAGACTAAAATCAGTCAGTGCAGTGGAGTGATGTCTGTGCCAGGTTTTAGTCTGTAACAGAAGATCCTCCTTCACCAGCAGCCATTTACATCTCTGAGGACTGAGCAATGCTGTGCCATTCCATCCTTTACCTCTGCAGCATTTCCCTCACTCGGGAGAGGTCTGTAGGGGAACTGAAACCCCTGAAACCTCCCCCAAAACTAAGCAGAAATCCCCAAAGCCTGTGGAAGCCTGACATTGTGTTTGGCCTGAACACACTCTCAGACCAAGATAACCTGCCAGCTAGCCAAATCTTTGGGATGGAGTGGAATATAAATTTTAAGGCATGAAAACAAGTCTCCTGTCCTTCCCAAATGCCATCGCTCGCTGTGGTTGTTCCCCCCTGCCCTGCCCCGCTCGCCTCCTTGGAACACCAGTCACCAACTCCTCAGGTACCTTCCATTGGTGAGCATTTTCTTGCAGTGCTCTGCTCTGAAAAACACACAAACAAATCCCTCTGGTCCAGGGGAAGGGTGTGCTTAACCCAAGCTGTTGAAGAGGACTTACTCTGCAGATGTCACTGGGAACTATTCATGTGTTTCGGAATTAAGCCTGTGATGAAAGGCTCTGCTGGAAAAGGGACCGAGTTCCTGGTGTTTTCAGGATGGAGCCTGGAATTTGGCAGACTTTTACTGTTGCAAATAAACAATGCCAACAGCAAGAGGAGGTTTTCAAACTCTCTTACTGGGAATTGACTTAAAATAGATTTATTCAGCAGGACTGAGAAAGCACTGCATCACTAGCCATTTGGGACAATACTGCTTCACAAACACATATGGGATGATATTGAAATTCCAGTTATTCAACCCTGAAATTTTAGTCCAAAAAGCCAGTACCACTTTGGGCTCAGTTAGAATTTTCTTCATTAGTTTTTAATCTCAAAGTTAACTGTCATCATAAAGCAGGAACACAATTTTGCTGTAGATTTCCCTGGGGATCCTTGCCTTTAGCCAGCTATGCTCAAAAAGAAGAGGATACAGGAGTTTTCACTGCATGTGTGGAAACAGGCGGGAAGTAGAATTACAAATCACACCTGGGCAATCCTTAGCCCCAGGTCTCCCAAAAGATGCATCAAAAACTGCTGTGAAAGCAACCCACTTGCCTTTGAGAAATTGCTGAACTGTTAGTGCACTGTGCAGACGCAAGCAGGCAGAGTTTCTTATGACCTATGGCCCCATCTATATCCCTTTTTCTTTCACCAGAGCCTTTATTTATTTTTTCCAATTATCTGCTTTCTTTGAGGGTGAAGGGACAACAATCACTACTCACTGTCTTTTACATTTGAGATGTTTTCACAGACCCAGGATAATTGCTTCCTTTCATAGTGCTAAGGTAAAAACTGTGTAACAAGTAATGTAAAAGGTGAGGTTTGATTGAGTTTCCAGTGTCACAATATTGTTCTCAATAATATTGACAACGCTGAAGGCCATAACCCATTAATACCAGGGAATTTAATATCAGAGTCAAGGAGATAGCTTATAGCTATCACACCTCTGCTGGAAAATGATAGTGAAAGGTGCTTTATTGCAGAGGATTTGAGACTTACAGAAGCGATGGAAGAGGCAAATGCAGCTGGTACTGCAAGTGCTGAGACACCACAGGGCTGTTCATCCTCTTTGCTCTTCTAGCAAAGCTTTGCTGCTGCATAGAAGACAAGTTTGTGCATAAGTACTAGACAGGAGCCTAGGGGATGTGGATGTAGTTTCATGTTACCAGGCAGGAAGGATGGCAGTAAACATTAAATCTCTTTTCCATGTCTCAATCTCCTAGCAGCAGCTATTGAAGGGGGAGTTGATAAAGACTCACATTTCTTTCAAGTAGAAATTAATCTTCTAATTCTTCTGAGTTGTCTTCTCATCAAGAAAATACTGATTAAAGAGGCTGCGGAAAGAGCACAAAAGACAAGATCAATCTGCAGTGATAAGAAACTAAAGGTCAATATGACAAAGTGTAGAAGTGCCTCTCCTAAAAATGACAATATGGTTGTTCAGCCAACATCATTCCCCCATTTCTGGGCTTTCCCATTGTGTTTCACTGAGCTAGCACAGCCCCATAGGCTGAATTTGACAGCTTCCCTACTCAAGAACATTTGCACCTACCTTCCAGACTTCCAAGCATAGAGGTGTCTATTTTTTAAATTTTTTTTTGCCTCTTTCTGTTCAGGAAGCAGCTAGAGTGTGGCATTTAGCAAAACCCTATCTAAAAGCCTTTTTTTTCTCCTTTGTGATATTTTTATGCTTCTTAATCAAGAGAGGAAAAAAACTCAACATACTTCCAGTGGATCTGAAAGACAAATCATTGCTTTAAATGTACAGAGCAGGGTCTGCCTGGGAATGAACATCCAAGGCAATTGCTGTATTTTAAAAGCTCCCCAAGTTGCAGGCTTAATATGAAGCAGTTCTCAGCAGAACGTATTTTACTGCCTTTCCAAATAACAGCCTAACCATAAGTATAGATCTTCTGGATATCCTCGGTGTAAAAGATCAATTGCAGAACCGGCAGCTTGATGTTTGCAATCTGTCTTTTAGTAAACATTTCTCTTTCTCCTCCTCAGTTGGAAAATTCCTGCTGGGTTTTGAACAGCAGAGACCTTGAGGAGCTTTCATGTTGGTAAATTATAACAGACGTAACTTATTTATCTTTTTTTTCCCACTGATAAGGATGTTCTAGCAAAATCATCCCTAGCCTTTCTTCCTAAATGCATTCTTCAGCCAGCTAACAAAAGTTACTTGACTTCCAAAAGTCAATATTGCAATAAAAAGAGTGTGGAAATGCAACACCCCTTTTAGTGGTGATTGGGAAGAAATAGTGTGTATGACTGAGGTCCGTATGTTATCCAGCTCAAAATATCTGATCATGTTTTGGAGCACTTCAGCCATTAAATTCAGTTTACTGGTATTGCAGACATCACTTTATATAACACCCTTCAGACTCCACCTTACAGGCAGTCCAGCTTTTTGCTCTCATTCTTCCTACTGGAAGGCTGTTCAGAAAGCTGATTATTTTAATAGCTAGGAACAGTTTCAAATATTCTCTCAGTGCACTCATAGGCAATACATACTCATTTACTTTTGGGCCAATATTAGTCTTTAGCTTAAATATATCTTTTCTTTCCCTGACCTTCATCCCTCTGGTTCAGGTATAGACACCAGTCCCAAGAAATCCAGTGTTACTTAAACATGATGTAGCCTAGAAGAAGAACCCTAAGGTCAGGCAGTCCCTGGGATTCATAACTCCTACAATTGTCAAATAATGAACTTCTGGGCTCCATCTCTATCATCTATACACTTCCAGTGTGTGTGTGTGTGTGTGTGTGTGTGTGTGAGACCGGGGCACACACACTGGGAGCTCATAATTATTCAATATTCAATTGATAAAATGCAGGCACCTGTCTCCTCGCTCCTTTCCAGCTGATTTATAGATTTATTTTGTTGTTAGGCTGAATCCCATGACAAAATCTTCCACAGGCTGCAGTTAAGGTGATGATTTATATTCTGTTGTATTGCAAGAGACCTTTTAAACTCCAGCCCTTCATCAGAGATGGGAGAATTTGCTTCATGGGATTAATACACAACAGCACCATTGACTGGTGTAGTGCACATTCTTCTTCAGAATCAGAACAGCACAGCTCCAGAGCCACTCCATACTTGCCAAATGGGACCTACTCACTCACTTCAGAGCAAAAGGAATGTTCTGCAATCCCAAACCAGGGAAAATTGTGACTGGGGGCCATCATGAGTCCAACCCTTGAGAAGTGTCATCAGAATAACTGGAATTTTGTTTATCTGAATCATGAGTTAAATCAGGAAAGCCAAATTTTAGGAAGACTTAACTCTGACAAATGCAATGTTTCCTTACTTGAGGGTAAGCACGATGCAAGTGTGATCCCACAGGTACACCCTACAAAGTCCAGCCAGCTGGCTCATCCCGCAGCACAGACCCTGTTCTGGCAAGAATTCTCACCAGGCTGAGCTCAAACAGAACATCTCGGTATGTCCAAGACCCACCAAAAATCCTCAGGCAGTGCTGAGAGGTCTTTCCTTCGGGTGGAAAATACGCAAAATCACCTAGGATCATCCCCAGGTTGTTCCATTCTCCTGGATGAACAAGTGTCTAAGATGTGACAATTGACTTTTAGTACAGAGAGACAAATTTAGTGGTTGGGATGAAAGTCAGAAACATGGTTTGTAAGGATAAAGCAAAAATCAAATTAATGTATTTTCCTTGGAAAACATGTCTTTTTTCTTCCCTATTTCCATTCTTAACAGTATTTGGATCATTTTTACTCATGAGGAAGGAAACAGACCCAGGAAATTTCCTCTAGAAAAGTGAACATTCCTTTTCTAATAATACTTCATAGTGGAGAAGGATCTCCCTCACTTAGTGCATACCAGTTCTCCAAAGCAAAAAACCTCTGAAAGCAGCACACTGAAATCACGTAAAATAAATAATAACCTGTGATTTTGTGCCTGAGATTGTTCTGCTGCTTTCCCCAGCCCAACCCACAAAAAAACAGCTATTTGATTTCTGTGTTATACACTGCCTGTTGTTTGTCAGCAGGAAAAATTCAGAGTACTAAAAATGCTTACTGCTTTGAGAGCAATAATAAAATGTGTGCTTGCCTTCAGATTAGCTATCACCATTTTTTCCTGGAGAGAATGAGAGAAAAATAGAGGTGAAATTCCATGTTGTTATGTATAAAATAGTCTTTAAAGAAGTGCCTGGGGAGTTACATTGTATTGATATTAATGTGTCTTATGCAGCTAAATCCCTGCTCACTACTTACAAAACATAAAAGATATGAAATCTAGAATCTTGATCATAAAACACAAATTAAATCAACACAGTCAACTTCAGAGAGCATGAATATATTTCATTTCATTAGAAAATAATAAGCCACGCTGGCATTTGGACAGAAATGAAGCCTGCTTGCTACAACACATCTTTTTCACAGCAAAGTATTTTCCCCTTATATCATTACGAGCATGACAAGGTCTCCCCAGTACAATGGTTCTCACACCAGAGGGATTCCCTTTTATTTCCTTCATGGACGGTGGGAAGCTTGCCATGATTTCTTTGCATCTCCAATGGAGCTATGATAACGCATCAAAATAAAAGCCATTCTATTCTGGAATATTTCTCAGCCTAGGGAGAGAAACAGGACCAAGGTCAGAAGGGTAAGTAAGGCAACTGGAAGAGAAATTATTGGAACAAGGTGATGCAATGTATCAGTTTATAACTGGTGAGCAATCCGTGTTTTCTAAGCCTGACTCAGATAGCCTGGCTGTTAGAACAGGAGTCAGGAGCTGTGGATGGCACATGGGCTGAACCTGACACAGAGCCACTGTAAAATGGGAATGGCTCCATCCTGAGACACAGCCAAGAGTCCCAGGGAAGCCAGCAGCCCCCACGTGCCGGGGGAGACACAGCACTCGGCTGCCTGGTGGCAGCTTGTTTCATGTGGGACAAATCCCATACCTCCCAAACCTCTATTACCCCACCGAACTTCTGATTTAGAAAATTAAAATACACTTCGGCAAGTGCTGCTTGAAAAAACTCCCCAACCTCTGCACTAGACCGTGCTTAACTAGAAGTCAACACACCTGAAGGGCCAGCTAGGGGGCAGTGCAGCTGGAAGGAAATCTTTTGAGAGGACTCTAAGCCTGAGCTTCCAGAAGGCTTTTAAAGTCTGTGCTCCTTTCTATTCTCCATCCCTGCCTCCTGCACTTCTCACAGAGGCAGAGCTACAGAGGTGATCCCTCAGGCACAGTCACCATTATTTACTCCACTCCTGCAGTGTCCACTCTCAGGCACCCCTCATCCCACTCTTCCTTTGTGTTCACCTCATTCCTTACCTAAGCTCTTTCTGACCCAAAGCACACCATGTAGTTTGGATTCAATACCATATGTTCTTCATTGTGCATTTTTATTTCTTATGTTTCCACTGATGCATTTTCACTAGATAAGTGCTTGTCAAATGCTAAATCAATACCCCAGTGCTCTAAAACCAAAGTGAGAGCACTGGCCACAGCATACCTACAACAGATTAAAGCCACTGTAACAAGTTTAATGACTTTACACCACTTTGACTGCTCCTCTGTGAAATGACTGCAAAACGCTGCCAAAGAGCTCCATTTCATTTTCCCCCTGTGCCCAGGTGAATATGGGCAGTGGCCATTTCTAAAAATAGGAAAATGGGAGGCTGAAGTTCATTTCCAGGCTAAGAAGAACAGAGATGGAAATTACTCTGGTCCTGAATGTTTTCCCTGGCACAGGTTTGTATGTTCAGTGGCACAGCAGTTGTCTTTCTTTCATAACATGCACAAAGAATGTTTTGGTATTACATATGTAACACCATTTATGTGGCCATAAATAACAGAAAATCTTAATCTGGAAAGGTCCTTTAAAACCCTTTACATAGGAAACCAGAACTTTAATTTTTTTTAAAAAGCTTGATACATTTCCCCATTTGCTCACTGCATTTGAAGCAGAAATGGACAGCTGCAAAAGGGAGCCCTCCTCACCATGACGTTCTCTTCACCTTCTGCTTCCTAGCAGGAGCTTAGAATTCATTCTGAAGATGATATTTTGCTTTCTTTGTATGTGCCTGATACCTGCACAGGAAGCAGAGCAAAGTCTTCAGCCATACACTTCAACTCCACACATCCTCGAGAACAAACCAAGTTGTGTGAAGTTGCTTAGTCACAAGTGGAACCTGTTTATGAAAAGCTTACCAGAGCAAATGACCTCAGGGGACCATCAGCCAGCACCCGCCTGAAAGAAACAAGAGGGACAAATCCAGGGCAGAAGGGACATTTTAACCTGTTTGTTGATAACTGACAGGTTCAATCAGCACAGGATTGCTCTCTGAAACGTCTCACCCTAGAAAGCAAATCTAACAGGCCAGAGGGGTTGCCAATATTTTCTTCAGTGCTGTGATCAAATGCTGCCTGTCCTGAACTTCTGTAAAGCCTCAGCCTGATGGAGTCAGTGTCAGCTTAGTCGGTTTCACTCCGGTGCCGCTGGCTGGAGAGATTTGCAGGACCTGCAGCCCCAGGCTCTGCCAAATACATACAATACATCTTCAAACAGCATGAAAAAGGTGTTTGCCATTTCACAACTTTGATTCATAAATTCCTCATGCTGTCCTCGGCTTTTATGTCAACAGGATAAAGTAGGCTTTCCTGTCTCAAAACTTTGTCTGCCCAGCAGCCCCACTTCCAGACCCACCTTGAGCGTGGAGGGAGGGTGGGCAGAATGACCTTTGCCGTGTTCACCAGCCTGGCTGGGTTAAACACTGACCTGCCAAGTGCAGGAAGGGATGTGAAATGTAAGGAGGCCCCATTCCCATGAATTGTTTCCTCAGCAGCATCACGAGATTCAGGGCTGCCGGCTCCCAGACAGACATTCCTCCTCCACTTTTCACCACGCTCTGCTGCAGCAAGGCAAGTGCTTCTGGGAACAGGCTGGGGACTGGATCCCAGCTGAAAGTAGCCTTTCAAAAATAGCAATTTTTAAACTGAATCATTTTCCAAATCACACTCTAAAATTACTTCCCTTCCTGGCAAGCTCCCTGCAGCTCATCGGTACACAGGCAAGAATGGACTTGGAGGATGCAGATTTCTCAGGAGCTGCACCAATCCCTTCTGCAGGTTTCTGCATCCATCCATCCATGCATCTGTCTGTCCATCCCTCCCCTCTGCACTGTGAACCTCAGCCATGGAATACAGGGGCCACATCTCTAACCTTAACAGAGAGATTTACAAAGAGCTCTTCTTCTTTCCTCCAAATGCTTGTCAAGAGAAATGGCAGGTTACAGAGCTGCCTAACTGGCCTTTCAGTCCTTTCAAAAACTGGGCTGTTCACTTGGAGAGCTGAAGGATGCTGACCTCTCCTGAAAGGCCAGGCCCTGGTTAGGCAGAACAAGGTGAGATCCAAAGAAAATCTGGTAACTTGCTTGTTGCCTAACAGTCTACATGAACTCAACAGTGGGTTGTGCATTCAGAAATTATCCTTTGCAGGGCCTCAGAAATATTACAGAACTGCATCTTCCTGAGTAGCAGAATAGCAGCTTTCCATTATTAAAATGCATTAAAAATCCCTTGCATGCCAAGGCACTGACTGAAATTTCCCTGCGCAAAGCAATAATAGAAAAAACAAATTAGCAAAACTAATGCAGGAAGAGCATAAGCCACCAGAGTGGAAGGTTTTCCCATAAAATGCGAGATCTCATACCACCACAATTGTGAGGAAACTAAGTCATGTGAACACAGAATTACCCGCACAAGACGCAGGGTGCCTCCAGCTTCCATTGGCAGCAGAGGCAAGTGAGAGCACATTAATGTGCTCAGGATGCTCAGAGCCCTAGACAGAATCAGGCCTTCTGAAACTGGCTATTCATCAGATTTAAATTGAATGCAATTGGCAGCACTAATTAGATCATCCTCTCTCTCAGCGAGAGCAGTGAAAGTGAGAGAGCGGTAGTTAGATCACTGGGCCTCAGGAAAAACAAAAACAAAAGGCCATTGCATATTCATAAATTAGCAGGAAGAATGACAGAATCTCTGATTTAAACACTTCCTGTTTCTCTTAAACCTGTGGAAATATTCTCCTGGTAAAACCATGTCTTTGGTTAGCAGTACTCCTGTTTCCCTACAGCACAGCATCCCCCAGCAGTTCGACCCAGCAAACCAAAACCTGCACTGGCTGACTCCTACCTCTCACCCCGACTTGACTTTGAGTTTGGGAGTTCAACAAATGGTTCCCAAAGGATTCTCAAGCTTATCTCATCAGCTCTTTCAGCTCTGCTCCCATGAAAGCCAGAGTGCTGCTGGCAGAGCAATGGGGGCTTACACAGCCCAGCTACCTGGATACAGTTTCATGCCAAGACTCCACGTGGACCACCTGCTAGTCAACCCATACAATGTCTTCGTTTTCAACCAAATTGTCTGCAACAGGCAACTTGTGGCTTCAAGACCAGTAACAAGCCTGCCTGTTTTCTCTCTCCCCTCCCCAAAAGTTCACCCTGATACAGAGAGAAGACATGAGAATATAAAAGGCCATTTGGGTCACGGGATTGGTCTTCTGCTTCAAAACCTACAAAAGTGCCTAGGGAGGATGAGGAGACACTAATAACATGTAAGGCTCCATGGAAACACACACTCATCCCCAAATACTTTGTAGTTAGTATGCTTTTCACTGTCTCAATCTGTCATCACACTAAGTCAGGTACTGGGAAGAACCCTCTATCCCAAAGTATCCAGATTTCTAACTTAAAAACTTGGGCATATTCATTTCTGTCATGCACTGTGACTGAAACCTTTGCTCACAAAGCTGCCAAGGCCCTGATTGCATAGACTACCAATCACCTCATCCATTTCTTTAATTACAAGGTAATACCAAAGAGACTGTCCCCTGAAATCCAGTAGGAGGTACAAGTGAAGAAGAGGAGCATCTCATTGCCTGCACAGCTTGTCAAGCACCCAGGTTCACCACATGGCCACTCACTGAAAAATAATTTCCTTGGTACATGTTACAGACAAAAACTAATTTATACAGCCCATATGTGGCTGTACGAAAAGCAACACAAAAACATCTGCCCATTAATTGTAGCTGCAGTAGCAGTTACAAATCTATTTGCCTTTGGTCACTGTTGAGTTAGAAAATATGTCCAGCTACTGCAAACAAGCTGTACATTTCAGGTCAGGGACTGTATGACATGTTTACCTTCAGATTCTATGAGACACTTCCAAACAACTACTTGAGACATTTCCATGCCAATACAGCGGTTAAAAGCTCCTGAATGATGCACTTGATATTTCTTCTTGGCAAATATTTGCTACAAGGTCAGTGGGGACATGTATGAATGAAGCTTGTATCGGAAACAAGAAGATAAATGTGGAGGTCTTGGTATCCCTGAAGTTGAAAAAAGTGGTCTTGATAATTTGCTTGTGAGTCACACAGTCAAACCATGGCTGAGAACTCAGAGGATTTTGCCCACAAAAAAAAAAAACCAACAACCTATTCCCTTGGAAGGAATAACAGTAACTGATCTTTTTCAGGTTTAAAATACCATTTTAAGCTTTATTCTTTAATAAAGAGATGTGATGTTTAGCAGTACAGCCTATTTTCAGACAATGGTTTAATTAAACATTTAATGAGCCCATCTCATTTCTTTGCATGAGCTTCACTTGAAACAGCCGAGCTAATAATGTAAACATCACATTTGGTTATTAAAATAATTGCTTTCACAAACACTGACCTCCTGACAAACCAAATGGCTGGTGCCATGCATACAATACTCCCACAGCTCAGGGATCCAATTTTAGCATAAAGCCCAATTTACAGATGACCATCAGCTTTTTAAAAAATTCTAGGCAAACGGTTTTAAAGACAGTGATGTTTTCACCAAATCCCTCAAGATTAGATTCAATTATTCAAGAAAATTTAGCAAAACATCATTCATTTAACCATATAACAGCCTGTAAGAGTGTTACCCAAGCAGAGGCGCAGCAGCAGCTTCAGGATGTTTCCTCTAACTCTGGTATCTGCATCAGAGCAATCAAAACCATGACCTTCCTTTAAGCCACAGCTCTGGAGGATTTTTATCCAGCTAATGGAGTTTTTCTAAGAGCTACTTACTTTGGAAAGGGCCAAACATTTTCAGTGGGACTTTACTGAAAAAAAAAAAAACTTTTTCCCCCTAGCTTTATAACCAAAAAAAACCTGAAGTATTTCTGCAAAACGGTGACAAATTTTCAAGACTCCAAGTAAAAAAATCTTAGTGAAATGAGTTGTCAAAACATTTTGAAAATCTGTCAACAGCTCGAATTCTTAGAAACCATGATTCGGTGATGCTGGAAATACAATCTTGCCCATGCTGAAGCAGCTAAACCACGTCCCTTGCTGCTTCAGCTTAGCTTTTTTCTCCATGGAAAGTTACTGGTAAGCTTTCATATCTATGATGTGATTCCTCAAGCTAATCAGCATCCCACCAGCATCATCCTTTCCCAGGCAGGACATCTCCGGAGAGGCCACTGCAGATTCCAGAGCCAGTCAGCTTCTACTGCTTGGACATGATTCAGTCGTGTCACCCAAGGAAATGGACAATTTTTCAGTCCCCATCTAGGAGCCAACCATCCCCCAAGAGGTAACAACGCATGGCTTGGTGAGAATATGAGTTACACAAACTTTGCTAACTGGCTTCTCACCAAAAACATCAGGGGTCTCTCACAGTAGGTGAAATTGCGGAGGAATCCAGAGAACGGAACCCTCATTTTTTAATGTTCCCAACAGGAAAGTAAAAAACAGCAACAAAAACAACCAATCAAACAAAAAAACCCAGTCTTACTTCCCCTGGAAACACCAGGAATCCAAACCATTACACCCATCTGCAGCAACAAAATTCCTGCAAATTCAGGTAAATTATCTTAGTTTTACATCATCTGACACAGTGGATTGCATGTAATCATTTCCGGATTACCAGAGTGGAAATTATTTCTAACTATAGCCATTGGCACTAAATGGCCCATATCCGACCTATTATGGGATACTTTCCACTCATTTCAATGGGCTTTTGATAAGGTCTGATATACTTTCCCAATTTTTTTCTGCTTCTTTTGTCCTTGAGATCTGTTATAGCTTCCCACAGCTATTGGGTTTGTGATTTATTGGTTTAATTATTTTATTTTTATTCAGTTTTAGTATTTATAATGGGACACAACTGACACTTTGAAATAGGAGCCACTTTTTTTCTTAAGGGTTGCATGTGGTATTGGTCGCCTTGAGCAAAACAGGAGATAAGAAATCTTCTTTGATACTTCCAGACATTTTCCTTGCACCTCTGCTGAACAAAATGCTTTAGCACAAAAGCAATAATGGCAAAAAACCAAAGTTTAGACATCTTTGTGGCTACCCAAACATGATACTTTGATTAGAGTACTTCATAAACTAAGTAATTGCATTTTATCTGTGGCCTGTTCCTAGGAAGCATAGGTGTGAACCCAAGCCATTTTCTTCACCTGACAAGTATGAACAGTCTGTTAGAAAGGGAGGAAGTTCTCCTGCTATGGATGTGGCCAAGAGATAACTGCCAATAACGTGAAATCTCATGGCAAAGCAAAATCTCTCCGATCCAAAATAAGAAATAAATGTGTGAAGCTATGGAGATGTTCTAGTGATGGCAAATAGCCCTTTGCTAAAAGACATCATGTAGCTACCAAGAGGCAGCAAATATTTTCCTGTATAAAAAAAAAAGAAAAAATAGAACCTAGGCTAAAAAAAACCATAAACCAGGGCACAAGCTCCCATCCCAGTGAGACTGACACTGGCAACTGTAAATTGTAGGGAGCATTTCCTCCTCCAAGCACAGATCTTTCCTACACGTGTTATCAACCCCTACACATATGTTTGCAGGACTGGCATCACTCCCATCCTCTTTGCAATACTTTATCAGTGTGAATTCTCATTTTATTTAAAAAAAAATGAATGTATTTATTTACTTCAAGCCTCCCAGGAAAGGACTGCAGTTCTTACTGCAGCATAACAGATAAGAAAGGCTACAGTGTTTGTTCCAAGGCAAACAGCAAAGACAGAACCCAACATCTTAGGGAGAAAAAAATCACCTCTCAGACACTAGCTAAGATTAAATGGGCATTTGGCACCAAACCCAAAATGTATCATTTTCTTGGGTCTACCTCTGTGGAGTCAGACCAGAAACAACGATTCGTGCGCCTAGAAATGGCTGAAATTAATTAATTAGCGCTCCACCGACCACCACCAACTCCCCCAAAAACACCCTGTTGGCACGGGGCACAGAGGCAGGCTTTGGAAGCCAAACCACCCCCGCAGCGGGCAGGGCGCATCCCACACACGGCGAGGAACCAGCGCGTTCGCCGTGTCCCCGCTGCCCGGCCGGTGCTGCGGCGGGAGCGGAGAAGGGGGAGAGGCGGGCAGGGCAGG
>VWZW01006801.1:69041-160461 GCA_013397115.1 Edolisoma coerulescens | reverse complement strand
CGCCCGCCGCCCGCCGCGCCCGCCGCGCCGCGCACCGGATGATGCCCCAGCGGGGGGCGGTGGGCTCCTGCCGCCGGCGGCGCCTCGCGCCCCTCAACGAGGACAACGGGCGGTTCCTGCTGCTGGCCGCCCTCATCGCGGCGTACCTGAGCGCCGGCGCCACCGTCTTCTCGGCCCTCGAGAGCCCGTCGGAGGCGGCGGCGCAGCTCCGCTGGAACCGGACCCTCCACAACTTCAGCCGCATCTTCAACATCAGCCCGCCGGAGCTGCGCGCCTTCCTGCGGAGCTACGAGGCAGCCAGGGCCGCCGGCATCCGCGTCGACGCCCTGCGGCCTCGCTGGGACTTCCCCGGCGCCTTCTACTTCGTGGGCACCGTCGTCTCCACCATAGGTGAGCGCTGCCCCGACGGCTCCGCGGCGCCGAGCCGGCCGTCCGAGGGATGCCGCGGCCGCGGCCCCGTCGTTATAGCGACCAAAGTTTGGGGAGAGGCGCCGCCGCGTTGCTGTGGCAACCGAGGCTTCGCAGCGCGTCCGGGTCCCTCTTGTCCCCGCTGACCTCCCGCCCTGAGTGTCGCGGTCCCACCGCCCCGCCCGCTGCACGGAGCCGGGGACCGGCGCTGCTCCCGCCCCGCAGCGCTCCGGCTCCCGCGGGTTCGCAGGAGCGCCGGCCGTCGCGGCTGCGGGAGCCCCGTCCCTCCCCAGCAAACTTCTGCTGCCGCCGGCCCGAAGGAGCGGACGGGGCTGGCGGCTCCCCGAGCAGCGCTGCCTGCGCCGCGGTGCGCACGCCGGGCGAGTGGCTCTGTACCGGGAGAGGCGGCGCGGGGGCCGGCAGTAGCGGGCTGATGGAGATGCTGAGCGAGAGCCAGGCTTTCGCCGTGCCTGGCCGCTCAACTTGGTACCGGATTTAACTGCTGGCAAAGTTGGGATGTGTGTGTGTTTAAAGGCGCAAGGCACACGAAGTCGTGTGTCTCCCAGCTGTGGCACAATACATGTTCTCAGTGTTATCGCGGCAGCCGGCTGCAGTTTTTCATATTCCATAGGTGTTTAGGATGAGCAGCACTTTGTAAAGCAAACGATGAGTTCTGATGGGAGGATTTTTTTTTTTTTTTACTCTGTGGCTATCTGCTACTCTTGGACTATGGCTTGAGAAACCCTGTCCCTGAACACAAGATCTTACCGGTCTTAACTCTGCCGGTTTTTAAGTTTTGTAAGAAGCCAGGTGTCTTCTGAGCGTAAATGTCGTGTTTTCCCTTTGTTGTAGAGGAAGAAACTCACGGCTCATTATTGCGTTTACATTCATTAGGTATGGAAAATGTTTTATCAATAATGACTAATCCCTATAATGGAGCCGTGATGGTGAGTACAGCAATGTTGTCAGGTATTGTTACTTTTTGCATTGAAAAATCCAGTTAACTTTTGGTTTGCAATTACATTCAGTAGCCCGGTCATTAAAACACCATTTTAATTAAGCATTAAGCTTTCCTCATCACAGGAACATATATTTAAAAGAGATCATTTTGACTGATGTGAATGAATGAACAAAAAAAGCCAGCGTTTTAAGAAACTCACTCTTTCCTTACACCTGCTGTGGGAAACAGAGAACTCTTCAGGTGATGTGTAAACACATCGCTGCCCTGCCAGCCCTGGTTTCTCATTTCTGAGGTTATTGAAATGTAAAGTGTTTCCTCTTCATTTGCATTTGTTTCCGTCTCCACTTCATTGCCCCATCTGCAGTCATTTGTACCTGGGCAGAGGGAATGAGGAACTCAGCAGGGGGTTTTGCCAGTCTTGATGGGTGTAAATGGCAGAACCAAGAGTTGTGTTTCTCATATTCCTGTAGCTGCAACCGAGGGCAGTGCTCTCTCCTCAGAGTCAATAATGTGACATCTCACGTGTGAGGTGGAGGCTGAAGAGTATTTTTCATGATCTGCAACAAAGGGTGGATTCTGACAAGTGTTCCCCAAGTCATACCTTCTCTTGGAATGCTACCTGCCAGCACTTACTCCTGGATTACCTGCAGTACGTGGTGTGAGTTCAGAGAGCCTGCTGCAGAGCAAGGCTTTGCTCTGAGCGAGGAGATGCAGCAGAAGGTGGCTGGAAGCGAGGCCACCTTGTGCCTGTGGGCACAGCGAAGGCCGTGGCGGAGCCGCTGTGCTGGGCGTGCCAAGGCACAGCCTGGCAGGAGCAGTGCCTGCCCGAGTACCGGCATCCCGAGGCTGCTGCGCTCCATCCTGCCATGGCTTCTGCCAGCTACGTGTACAGCTCCTGCAGATGAAGAGCAACTGCTGCCCCCACCTCAGTGCTTCTCTTCGCGTGCCTCTTCAAGCTGCTGCAGCTCGTAGAGAGGCAAAGCCCACGGTGAGCTCAGCTGCAGCAGGGTTTCTTCCACCACACAGTTGTATTCGGTTATTTTTGGCAGTTCCACCCAGCAAAAGCAAAAAAACCCAATGAATTAACTAGTTGTTCCACTGAAACACGACGCTGTGCTCTTAGTCAAACGTGCACAAAGCTGTCTGGCTCGTGGTCCCAACATGGGAGGAACCAAATGGCAGGGCATCGAGATGTCACCTGGGTGAGCAGTTCCAAAGTTCTTTCGAGGTCCATTTTTTCCCCCCCAGCCAGCTCATTTTTGTACCTACCCACCTGGAGTACCTTTGACTCCACTGTCAGCTCCCACACCACGTTATCCTGGCAGAGAGCAATTTGATTTGCTTTCGTGTCGTGCTTAATTGACAAGAATGCTGTTTTTACCCAACCTTGCCAAGAACTACCAGACATGCAGAGTCAAAACAGCTTGCCTTCCTCAGCAGCTTCATCAGTTACGTGTGTCAAAGCAACTTTATTACTCCATCTAAACACGCCACTATCCTAGCGACGTGTTGGAAAGCTTCCTTACTCACTGCTTAACAAACAGCGAGTATACTCAATGTCTCTCAAGGGTAAATCACCCACAGGTTACTCAGCTTCTTACCTGTAGAGGATTCCAGCTTGCAGGAATCGCGCTGTGTCTTTTCAAGCCCTCTCTCTGTTGTCAACAGTTTTAATAAAACTACTAAACCTTTCAAATGTAGGCATTGAAATACAGTCACCCAGGGACAGGGCTGCAAGTTTTCCTGGAGTTTGTGTAAGCTGAGCAGAGGAAGGAGGGAGACTCCAGTTCTTCATCCTTCTGTGAACACAAGGATTAGGCATAGCCAGGCTGGGAGAGAACTGTTCCATCCATGCTTCTTGAAAGCTTTGCAGAGCCAAGCAGCTCCCCTCTGTTAGGTGCCTCCTTGGCTGCAGTTCTGCACTTCCCTAATTCCTCGGGGACACAATCAAACAGTCTGGGTGAGAAACATGTTAATGGGGTCTTTAAGAAGTGAGAGTTGAAATTCTAATTTTAAAGCGTTTTCCTGAATAGCCCACAAAGTGTGTGGCTTACAGTCCATAAAACACCCTCTTGATAGCACTCTGGGCATTCATTTTTTATTACTGTATTGTTTGTGCTTGAATAATGAAATGTTGAATCTATTTTCATTAGACACATCTGTATTTTCAGAGCTGTGTAAGAAAATACTTCAGTCTAATTTCTGTTTGCTTGCTGTCAGACTACACCATCTATTCAGTCATTATTTTGCACTCTAAAAGGTACTGGGTTTCTAGGCAATTATTATTATTTCAATTTCTTTAAGGAGCAGCTAGGTGAAATTTATTCTTCATTCTTTGGTTTAACTAACAGCAGGCTTTGGTTTTCAGCTGAGTGTTTTCCTTCCCTCTGCAAATGCAAACCACCTATAGTTCCCAGCACTTTGTTAAAGACTGACAGCAAAAGTATAACTCAGACCAGATTTCTTCCTGGTAAAATGTTACAGATACAGGCATAATCAGTCCTCGCTTTCCCCATATTCTGGTAGCAGAGACTCATTCTGCCTAGCACATCAGGCAGCTCTGGAATGCCTGAAGATCTGGATTTCTGACTCAGTCCATGAGTCTAGACTTCATACCCAGATTTTTTTTCCTCTCTTAAGTGTTAGAATAAACCTTAGGTGCCTGTATAGTAAAACACTTTGAAACATCGACCCATTAAAATTGGATTCTAAGCTTCTTATGTTTAAGTACACATTTCAAAACTCAAGTGATAGAATTGATTTATAGAAATCCATACCAGGCATTAAAAAACGAGGTCAAGTGAAGTACTCCGCTGTGTAAAAGTGATTTTTCGATAGAGTATTTTTTTATAGCACCCTTACTGTGGGCAGATGATTTTGGGATGGAACATGTCTGGGTTATGTGTGCTTGAGAAGCGCCCCTGGGAAGAAAAGATGCAGGGATCTTCTCTCTGTACGGCTGTGCAGAGGTTACAGGTGTTGGGGGCACAGCGTGTAGGAGTGAGCAGGACTGGTCATACTTGCCTTATCCCTGAGGTATCCTGTTAAATGACTCAATATTCCTGTGGACTGACAGCTCCACCCAAAGGGATGGGGCATGCTCTGCTCTTAAGTAAGAGACACAACATTCTGTGTTTTCTGCCGTCTCATTGGCTTTGGCAGCTGTTCTCTCCTTGCTTGGGATGTCAGCTGGGTTAGACCTTCTCTCTGGGTGCTCTGCAGGGACCCAGCATACCCAGCACATCATTTCTGCTTGTGCTCTACAACCTGAGCACCATTACCACTCACTTCTAAAATATCCTCTGGTTCTGTGTCATAGTCTTGTGAGAATATCTGGTGGTCCAGATGTTCTGGAGGTGATAATTTAATGGAAGCGATGTACAAAACACATTTGGACAGCTCAGCAAGCACAGGTCGGATGTTGGACTGCGCTGCCAGGAGCCAGGGGGTGAGCCTGTGAGAGCAGGCACTACAGAGGGTAATTTGGCAAGAAATCCCACAAATAACCAAGATGGTTTGAAGGTTTAAGGGGTAAATATATTTGTCCCATCTTCTTCATTGTTGTATTCCAGGATGTGAATTAGAGCTGCAGCCATGGGAAGTTGTGGCTCTCTACTCCCTGTGAATGCAGCCTCACTGTCTATAGGGCCAACCCAGCCCAAAGGTGACAGCCAAACCAGGGTGTGCACCTGATCAGCAGCAGTGTTGTCTCCTCAGGGCTCTGCAATTCTCTGAGGCTTGTACAGGCAGCTTTTGCAGAGGCTTCAGATTAGGGGGGAGTTGCCTCCAGAGCTGACCTTCTTAAAGTTAAGAAATAATCAAACAAAGCCAAATGAGAAAGCAGCTGGAAGAGCAAGCAGTATTATTAAGGTGCAGTGTCAGGTTATTTGTCTTCGCCATCCTATACACAATCGGCAGCCAGAGTGGGAGCGTGTTCCAGGCAGATCTGATTCCTTCGGTGCGTGTCATGTTTTGATCAATGTGCCGGTGGATTTCTGGGAGTTATTTTCTCACTCGGGTAATCTCGATAAAGAACAGAGAACAAGAGGCTCAGAGGGCAGCAGGTCAATGGTCAGCATATTTCTGTGGAGAGTTCTGATCCTACACTGATTTTCCTCCCATGAAGACCTGTCACCATAGCGATGTTTTCTGCTTGCCGTAGCTGCATGGGAGTATTAACTTCTTTGGGTGCCACTGATAGGAATTTCCTACATGTGTGGGCATGGGTTGGGTGCTCTGAGCAGAAAAGTAATCTACATCACAGCTTGCTTTCTTGTAGTTGAGAGAAACAACATGAAGACTTACTTGGAATATATCCATGTAATTACGCAGGTGACTTGAGGGGTCCCCCCTGACAGGTCTCGATGAAATAACTTTGATCCTAAATTTGTTGGGATTTTATTCTAGAAAGCAGGAGGGAGGAACCCTAGTACTTAAAATAAAGCCCTTTTTAAAATTAAAAAAAAATATGAAAAATATTATCTTAATCTCAGTACTTCTTAGGGTTTGCCTGCCCTTGTAGGGTTATGCCAGCCACAGAAAATAAAGCTTTCACTGTGCTTTGGTCATCTAAAATGAATGATTTCTACAGAGCACTTCAGCTCAGATTACTTAATCTAAGCATTCCAGATGTTTCTTTAATATTAAACCCTAGCTAAATGTTTCAAACCGTTAACATCAGTAACTGGTGGAGAAGTCGAGGACAACCAAGTTGCACTTCTTTTTGCCATGGCTATGGAGTTTGGGGAAATGTGGGGTCTCCAGATTAAATGTCAAGCACCACAGCTTCATGGAGCAGTCATCCATATCTCATAGCATTCCATGAGATATGGTCCAGCATCTCAGAAGTTAGGGGAAATTTTATATTGACTTACTAGGTGCTGGTTCAGGTTCAAAACAAAGACCAGCTGGAGTTTGTAATCATGGATTCTCTGTTTTTGCAGCCTTCAGGGTCCCTCTAGCTCAGGTAATTGAAGGAGCAATGTCTGCTTAGTGAGCATGTACCTCCTGCTTAGCAGAACATTCCATTTGGTCTTCGGTGATTGTCCTGCTGGGTAGCCAATACCTCTGGTTTAGTTCCCTATGCATTTACAAGAGCTTGGAGATGTGATTGCAAACCAGACACTGGTGTGCCAAAGCACCCCTTTGACAGCTCTCCATCCATGTGTGGCTCCAGCCAGTCCGTCTCTATTACCAGGCAACCTCCCTGTAAACCAGTTATCGTGCCTGTGATAGCTGTGAGGGATCATAATTACTGGGCTTATCAGCTGCCCTGTTTGCTGCAGGCTCATAAAGCCAAATCCTGCTGAAACCCTATGGCCTGTGTTCCCATGGAGCCCTGCCAGCCCCTGGACTCTTCCCCCCACTTTGCTCTCCTGGGCATATTCCCCCTTGCCTTCTCATGTGGTTGATCTAACGCTGCCTGCTCCCCTGCCTTTCCCAGGCACTCTGAACTTCTCCAGCTTCTTCTGCCTTCCCCCAATTAGTATGCCTTTCTCTGCTGGTGATTTGCTTGCTTGATGAACTTTTGAGTGTTTGTTTGATGTCTTTACAGTCTTTCATGTTAATAACTACCAAAGAAGTCAGAAGTAAAGCTTTACAGTTTCTCTCTGTTCCTCATCACACTTGTCCCCTTTCCCTAGTGTTAATCCTGCTATTGACCCTCATTTCTTTTTCAGTCTATTTCTTCCCTCTCTGATTGTCTTCAGTTCACCACAGATCGTACACACATCATCGTTTTTTCTCACTTGCACCACAGGGTCATCTTTGCCAGCACACTGTCTTGTTTTTATGCAAGCTTTAATTGCTCTTCATTGTGGAGAGAGGAGGAAAACAGTTATAGGGTAGTTCTGTTGATAATTAACTTCATGTAACATTACCTGCTCCTGGTGGTGTGCTGGAAAATGCAATGTCATTTCTTTATTTTAATGAACGCAGAGTTACCTTATCTTTGAAGCTATTCAGTCAAAGAGAATTTTACCTCTTGCCATAGTAGCATCAGGGTTAGAGCAACACAAAACCAGCTCTGAACATTTCATCTGCAAGTTTTAGACTGAAACAGCTTGATATTATTGAGAACATAACCTGTAGCCATGGTCTGAATAAGCCTTTCTTACCCATATCAAGAGAGACAGTTTTTGTAGTGTGTCAGCACCAAGTGCATATCTGAGGGCATTTTGGGAGAAGATGTTTAAGGACAAAAATCAGGGTTCATGCTGGTGAACATTTGAAATGTGAAAGTCCTCCTGAGCACAATAAATGTTTGAAGTGATAATAAAAACCTTTTGTGAATAGAAACACTCTAGTAACAAACAGAATTATAATCTAAGGGGCAATTGCATAGCAATCCAGACAAATCAAATATCTCCTCAATAGCCTGCTCTGCTGAAGTCGATAGCAGACCAGTCTGCAGAGCTTTAGGAAATCCTACCTTAGGTACTTTATTGGCACACCAGGTTTATAAAACAAATGCACTTGTTATTACCGTGTAAAATACATCTCCCTGAGCTTAGTGGGTCTGTTGATGGCACTGGCTGGTACACCAAGACATGGGAAGGTTTCAGTGCAATCTTTCTTGAATCAAATGAGAAGTAGAGTGAAAATTAAATCTAATTGCATTAGACAAGGCAAAGCATCAGCAGCCTTTACAAGCAATTAAAGCTTTGGAGAGGAATAAGATAAGAAATTGAATGGTTTGATGTTAACATATGGGATTACTTATTGTGAGTGAGGCACTGCTATTGCTCGTGTTTAAAAATCCATAATAAGTGCATGAAAGAAGCAGTAATACCTTGATAACAGTTGTAGCCCCGCAGCGATTCCTCACTGGATTTTTAACCTTTCTGAGCTTGTTCCACTGCAGCTTCTTCACCTTTAGAAATTATTGGCCACATGTTTCTCAATCATTCCCAAGCCTTACACAGGCAAATTTAATCACAGCAGGAACTGCAGCTAGAAGAAATTTGCCCATGCGAGAACCGAGTGAGAAACTTAATTCAGTAAATTTCAGTTAAAGCCAGATAAAATGCCTTTGGTTATTCATCGTTATATATTCTGTGATGTCTTTACTCAGCCTGAGCATTGTGCAAGCAATGTATTTCTCTCCTGAGGTCAAACAAAAACCACAGTGTCACTCGTGCTCGATGTGTATGCAGTCAGGTCTGCCTTAAGCCTAATGGAAATAGGAGGGAGTGACGGCAGCGTAAAGATCTTCAATCCAAGTTGTGATTTTCATAAGAGAGGCAGAAAGAAGCTGTTTGATAAGATGATTCGTTCATTTACAAAAACTGCTACTGACGGAACTGCGAAGACCAGGAAA
Organism: Edolisoma coerulescens; assembly: GCA_013397115.1. Taxonomy (NCBI): domain Eukaryota; kingdom Metazoa; phylum Chordata; class Aves; order Passeriformes; family Campephagidae; genus Edolisoma; species Edolisoma coerulescens. The sequence continues at coordinate 151,774 of VWZW01006801.1, read as the reverse complement.
ATCTCAGATAAAATCAAAAGCTCAAAATTGTCTTGGCAATGTGGCGGAGTTGTTCAGTATCATTAAATTTAAAAATAGTCAAGGGAAATGCATACTAAGGAAGGAAGAGTTAAATGGAGAAGTCGAAAATGGGAAATAACTGGTTAGTCAGCAGTCCTGTCACCCTCTATTTCTGTTACAGTAGCTTAAAATCGGGTCTTTGTGCCTTCATGAATGAATTGGAAGAGCTGCCTGAGCAAAAAGATACTTGAGAATTTGCTTCTTTGCTTTCAGGTGGAACTTTTTAAAATAAGGGACCCATGAAGGTATATTTAAACTATTAAGAAGTCCAGGTAGATTTATCATAGTTTTTTCATAAAATTGTAACCATAGAAGTTTGTATAGAGATTAAAAAAAAAAAAAAAAGCCTAACAGTGGAAAGGACGTTTTCATGTTTAGGGGCTTTTTATCCCTTGGGTCCATCTTTATAGGCTAACTCTTTGTAAAGCAGGATAGCTGAGACAACTATCAAGAAACAGATGTTCTCTGAACACCTACCTACACAAACACCAGTGGCAGAAGAAAAATATGCCACAAGTCTGTTGTTTAATCCTGTCAAAAGATAAGCCAGCAATATAACTATTAAACAGCCTTTCCCATCTGTAAGGCTCTGAAAGCCCACAAGTGACATCTTCTTTTGTCAGACTTCTTATATGGGGAAATACGACATAGACCCCAGATCACTTGTGAAATTCAGATAATGCTGTTTCTTAGCCTGAAAGGAGAAGTATTGTGAGATGTACTGGCACTGAAGTGACAGTACATGTGCAAGTATTCTTTCAAAGCCAGTAATGTCTCAAGAATATAACACAATTTGGATACCATTATTCTTTTTCACTTGCAGTTCAGAAAAAAAATGAAAAGGCTCAACCTTGGGTGTACAGAGACATCTGAAATGGAACTGCAAGTTTCAATAAACAGCAAAAGCATGTGTGAATGCTAATGTTTGAAATGACAGGGCATATGCTTTTTTCTGTTAGGGTGTTGCTTGGATACACGATTATCCACACAAAAAACGTTCTCCAAAAAACATAGGAAAATAAGAATGGAAGCAGCTTTAAAGGATGAAAAATTATGATTGCAACAGATCGTAATGATCTTTTGAAACAATGTTTACCTAGAATCACCAGCTTCATGAAGACTGTAGGAAGGTCAGAGGAAGTGGCAGTGTGTGGCTTCAGATATTGGACTCATCTTAAGAGAGAGAAGGAATTGGTGATTCTTGGGGTCCATGAGCTCTGCCATCATGTATATCCATGGTTACTGAGACACACTTCGTATATTTCTTGGTTATCCCGCTTTTGTTTTCTGTGTATTTTTTAAAATAGTTACTCTAAATTCAGGTGTGTTTCCTCTGTCTGATGGTGTTTCAGAACCCCCTCTGTTTCAGGGAAAATTTGGCAGTGCAGTAACCCAAGGCAGATGCTTCTTCACACAACCTGGAATGTGAGCAGGGGTTTGACACCCCCCGACAGCTGTCAATGTGAGAGTGTGAAGACCCAAAGCCTGTAGTGCAAAGGGGAGGTTTTTACACAGTATGTAACTTTGTCAAACAACTGTGGGGCGTGTGGGATATATTTTTCCGTTATTAACACCACCACCATTTCAGAGATTACAGCAAAATGGTTTTCCCCAGCTGTTAGGATAAGAAAAGAAGACAAGCCAGAGACAGGACCCTGCAATCATCAGGTGTGGAGGCAGCCACAGGAAGCAGCTCTGGGCTAGTTTAGATCAATGGACAAGGAGACAGGCTGCAACCAAAAGAAAGAACATCCTGCTCTCATCTCCTTTTTCTGGAAATCCTCCTTTGTGAGGTGGTTTAGGACTAATTTAGGTAACACTAACCCATATTCTTTCTGTTTTAAGAAGCCATTAGAGTACATCAGCTGTGCCAAGGGGCAGAATAACAGGAGGGCATTTAGTAGCATCTTGCTGAAGATTTGTCCAAGAAAGGCAGCATAAAATGAAGAAAATAATTTCTTGATTTTTATGACCGTAAACCAGAGACTGGCCCCAAGAGTTTAGCAGAGAAGAAGATGATATTATTTATAAGAACAATAAAACCTTAAATATTGAAAGGAAGTTTATGAACAATATGTTAATAGAGATGGGAGATTGTCACGCCACAGGACACTTCCATCCCTTTACAGTCAATTCAAGAATAGTGCCACTTTTTAGGTCCTTTCTTTGTCTCTGTGTAGTTTGAGTTCCTGCTCCTGATTTTCATCCTTCTCTGGGCTTCATTTTCCACCATCTCCTTTTAGGAGAGGCTCCCTCTCCCTCATTCAAAACCATATTCTGTTGCAGTAGGATTGGCCAGAAAACTAAACATAAGCTTGCCAAAGACTTTGAGCCTCAAGCCTGTGACTCTCCCCATGTGTTCCCTCTTTGGGAGGGGGGGGCTGCTTAGCAGGACCTTGGGCCAGAGCTGCTGCTCAGCTGGCAACACGGGTGGCTTGGCATGAGTCAGTCCCCATTTGCTTGTACGAGGTGTATAAAGAGCAGCTGGCCCCAGCCAGGGAGCCATAAAACTGATTTAGAGACAGTTCTTCTCCTTGACTTGGTTCTGTGCCAAAGCAACTTCACCAGACCTCCTTCTGTATTTATTGTGTTTTGTCTTTAGGACAGTGGCATGTAGTAGTGAGCAAGGGTGGACTTGTTTAGTTAGTCTTTGGTGTGCACTTTCTTTGCAGGCTGTGCGCAGAAAGGGCAGCCTGCAGTACAGCTGGGAAAAAAAGCTTGCCTGCTTCTGCTAAGTGAAAAGAGCAAGAATACTGCTGGTGTTGGTGAAGCTGAAGCCCCAGCGTTTATCTTTTTAAGGGCCATGTATCACTCAAATATACAAAAGTTAGGCCACTTGAGCTGATAAATATGCCTGCTGAGTACTCACTAGAGACTGAAGATCTTTCTTGGAAAGCTCAGCTAGAAGGTGTCAGCTTAGAAAAACACTCTTGGGAAACCTGCTGCGAGGAGGAGAAGTTAAACACTCGTGAGCAGCCGGGTTTTGAGGGTTTTCCTCTTTCCTTCCCTGAGGTTTCTTTGGGGTCACCCCCAGTGCCTTAGACCCCATCAAGGTGGTAACAGTTGAGGTTTCTGAGATGAAACCTCACCCTTACTCCTCTCAGTCTGGCTTATCCTTCATCCTAAATACATTGCTCTGGCTGTATCACACATGACAACCTCTCCTTAGGTCATGGGGTGTCACTCTCGGACACAAAGAACCACGCGAACTCCACTCTCAGAGAGAAGGCAGAAAAAGGGGAGCCAAATTGGCCCGCTCTTTATTATATATGTTCTTAGAAATCACTGTGGATTGGAGGGAGAAATTACCACCTCTCAATCACACTGGTCAAAGGAAAGATCCATCAAAAGTCTCCTCCTAAGGAGGATGGAATGCAAACGATAAGGACGGTTAGCAAAACATGGCTATGTTTACAGAAAGTGTGTGAGAACTTTGTTACAGAAATGAAAACATCGAAGAGCTGCAAAATTCAGGGCAACAGTGGGGTCCCCTCCTCACCTGCCTGACGTGGCCAGGTATCAGCCCCACACGGCAGCAAGTACTCTGCATCTGGGGTTGATCTTCACATTCCCATCTTCAGGGGATTTCATGAGACAGGTTCTTGCAGCTTCTTATCCCTCAGTTGGCCACTTAGTCCTCTGTACAGCACAAGAGGTCCTTCATCACCACCTCCCCTACAAAATTTCCTCTCCAGAGCACATGAGATCTCTGTTCAATCCCAGCATCACAGCCACCAGCACCTCTCCATCACAGTGCTCTCCATCACATCACTCTCTTGCAGGAGCCTCTCACATCATTCCCATGAGGCAGCCCCTCATGACATCCTGCTGGTCTCCAGGGATGCCTGAGGGAGTTGCAAGCCCCTTGCCCACAGGCAGAAATCACCAGCTGCCAGAGTGGCAGGGAACTCCCAGCAGCCCTGCCCTGATGGAGCTGCCCTGCTGCTTCCCAGCCCTGTCTCCTGTCCTCACCTGAGTCACAGCTGGGAATAATTTTGGCTTTGTCTTTGACATTCACCTCAACAGAAAAATATTGTTTCCTCCTAGTCTCTTTTTATACCTTTCACATGCACCTGGTAACTTAACAACTGTTTATTAATTCAGCTTCGGTTATTTAATGTAATTCTTACAAATTCAATCTTTTTTTTTTTCCTAAGGAGGATCGGCTTATTTTAGGCTTACAATTCTATTAACTCTTTTTAAAACCAACATACATTAAAGAGGAATGAATATGTGGCCATGACCTCTTAGCCTGTGGTTTGAAGCATGGCCAGCAGAGAAATGCCAAGGGTGATCGATTCTGGTGTTCGCTGATATTAGGCATCACAGCACTTTGGATAACCAATAACCTGATCACCATTGTGTGTAAATAGAATAAAATTGGCACTGTAGATAGCCTGTAATAATTGCCTGCAGCTCTTTGAAACTCCTTAAAGTTCAATTAATCATCTCCTGGCTCTGTTCTGCCAGCGTGGGTCCTTTTGAGTAGCAGTTGTCTCAAACACCTGACTAATATTTCACAGGTGGAAATGAAACAAAGAGCACCAGCAGAGACATGGATGTTTTTTAACTACATTCATTAAGCTTGTTATGGTGCTCTTTCGGGTCACTGAATAGACTGGGCATCTTTTCCCAAAGTCTCTGGGTGCAGGTATGCACATTTTTATGTATGGAACACTCGGGGGAAAAAAAAAAAAAAAGAAAACGGTTTAGCTCACCTTGGTTCACAAAGCAAATTTGCAGGAATTCTGACCATCTCCTTACTGTAGTCTCTGTTAAAGGAATGTATTTAAAATAATTTTTAGAGAGTTAGGAAATGCCAGAAACTGACTGCTTATTCATCTTGAAGTGGTGTGTGTGTATAGATATAGATATAGATATAGATATAGATATAGATATAGATATAGATATAGATATTTTACCAAGGGTGGATGGATGAATGGGATTATGGAAGTCAGTCCTTATCTGCTTAGTCACTCAGTATTTTCTCCATGCAGTATCTGCCCCAGTACATGGGTCACCAAGGACTGCAAGCTTGTGTATGATACAGGTTAGGCCAGCCCTAAAAACTGCAGTTTTATCTCATTTATTCAGACAAAGCACAGGTCCAGCTTAAAGGGTCTTAATTCACACAGTGCTGGACAGACCTCTGCTGTTCAGGAGGTGTTTGCAGATAGTAATCTAAATAAGATCAAATGAGATTTTACAGCAACTTTGATATTAAAGGCTTTGCAATAGAAAAGCTCTAAAAAAATGTACTGTTTGAGCCCAAAGAGGGTATTTTAGTAAAGCAGGCTGAGAAAGATGTTAAAGGGGAAGTAAGTCTTTCATTTGTAGTCTGAAAATGCAAAGCCGGGTGGAAGAACTGACTTGTAGTATTCCCCCTTTTGGGTAAAAGCTCTGGATGCAGCAGATTTGTCGTCTCTGAGCTGTGACCCTGTATCCAAGGCAACTGTTTCTGGATGTTAGGTGGTAAGGAGCTAGAGAATAAATGAGAGGCAGTTGTGAAATATACAGGTATGACTCTCGGGGGAAATAGTAATGAAATCCTAATGGGTAGGAAAGGCTGGAAGGAGGCACCAGAACCCAAACATGGGATTCAGACTAGGATGTTTTGCTCCTATATATGTGTATAGTGTGGTATATGTGTTAGTCAATAAAGACCAACGAGGACTATTGGAAAGCTCTGAAGTAAAGCAAGTGTGGAACAGACAGGAAACAGGAAAACATGAACATTGGTTGCTCTTTATTTCTCTGTGTTCTGTAACCCCCATCTCCTAGCCTTTATGCTGCAAGAACTTCTTTCCCTCTGGAAGCAGCATTCTGGTTATAATTGTTTCTGTTGTTGTTTATCTCTGAGGAACCATTTGTTTAAAAAGTTACTTTCGACCATTTTAGTTACTTTTGATGTCTTTAAATGTAACTACATGATGGTTATATAGTGGTACAGAGGTGATGCTACTCTGATGGTCCAAGTGCTGTTTCAGTCCAGGATTTCCAATGATTGCTCCAGTGTGCTGACCTGCTGTGTGAGTGAAGTCCTGTGAGAGGACACCTGCATAAGAAGAGCTGGGGTGGCTGAAAGAGGCAGGGACACATTATGCCCTTTCTTGTGTTCAGTTTTTGTGACTTTCTTGTGTGCAGTTTTTGAAGTGACCAAAACTTTATTGCATCTCTGAGTAAATACATCTTTACTGCAAAACTGTCACCCCCCTTTAATCTCAAAACATAGTAAGACAAGGTAATTGCCAAAGCAATTTGACTGAGAGGAGAGCTCACAAGTACTAAAGCTGCTATATTCCTTTCTGTCTTCTGGCATCAACCATCTCTTACTCATAAGAAAGTGGGTAAAAGAAAAGAAAGCAAGAGCAACAGGAAGCATATGTCACAAGTTTGTCCATCTGTTCTACCTCTTGAATCCATCTCTAGCTTAAGTAATTTAAAACTCCAGATGAGCAGAATTGTAACCACAAACCTGTTATGCAAGTCAGGATGAGGGTCTCATTAAATGCCAGCACTTAACCATGAGAAGTGCTGAAGAGGGTTTTTATCAGCTCATCTCTACTAATTGTCTGGGGAGGAGAAATATCAACCAGCTGAAATTAATGCTGCCATAGAGCTTGTATCTGAAGGGGTGGGGCAGAATTGGCATGAGGGAGGTTCGAATATTCCATCTGAGCCACACAAAGTCAACCCCAAGGCACCTGTTGAATATGTCTCAGGGCCATGAAAAATGCAAAGCCCTGTTGTGCTTTTTCCCTTGTAGTGTGTTGGCAGCATAGGCAGTTCTGGGTGAGCTTGCTTCATCCAGGCATCACAGTGTTCTTAGTCTTGGGCGGGGGCTGAGCTCAGAGATGAGGGACAGAACATACCGGGACCAGCCCCTCGTGGTGGGGGTGACACGAAGGGACAAACACAGCTGGCAGAGGAAGACCCTGCATGGAGAGCCCGTGACTGCTTCCCTCAGCCAGCTGGTGACCTAAGGGACGTGTTTTAGTGGTGGCTTGGCAGTGCTGGGCTGACATTTGGACTCAGTGGTCTTAAGGTCTTTTCCAACCTAAATGATTCTCTGTTTGCCTGGCCTCACTTTTTGCCTGTTTTATGTATTTCTTAGCACTCTCATTGCCGTGATGGGCCCTTTCACCTTGCATGGCTACATACTGAATTTTGGTAACATTTTGCTTGAGAAGATTTTGATGAAACAAACAGCAACAAAAATATAAAACTTCACCACCTCTCTTGAATGATCACCAGAAAACACTAAAAAGTCTCAGCGCATTTACAGCTCGATCCAAACTGTCGCTATCTCTTTTTTTTTTTCCTAATTAATAAATGTGTCTAGCCGTATGTGTGACAATAAACCCATTTATTTTGATGGTGATGTTCACATGCTTGCTGTGAAGCACATGTTTAAGTGCTTTGCTGACAAGGCACAGGCGAACAGATGCCTTCTCCATAACAAGTTGGCTGTGTATCCCTAGCTGGCAACCACAACAGGCTCCCCGGCTCCTTCTGAGGACCAGGCGCTTATGGATATTCATCATTAAATGAGAAGACTCCTGCTAGCAGCCAGCCCAATCCAGAGAACAGGTCCACCCCGCAGAGAAGAAGGAACTGAGAACTTCCCAGAGCCCAAGCCAGGCTTTGTGAGGTCTGCTCAAAGGTGGTCTTGGTAACGCTGCAAAATGGAGAGACGGTGGGTCCAGAAAGCAAAATGTAGTGACCTCTTTGGTAGTGTTTTCTGGTAATACTGTGCAAGTTTTTCTCTGACTTCTACACAAAATACTCCTTTTACGATGACGCTTTTGATCATAAAATCATGGAATGGTTTGCGTTGGAAGGGACTAGAAAAGTCATCTACTCACATGGGCAGGGACACCTTTCACTAGATCAGGTTATTCAGATTAAGAAATGTAGTCGGAATTGGTGGCACACAGCTGTTTCTGAGCCTGCCAAATCTGCTGTAAAAGTAGGAACACCTCTTCCCTCCTGCATCTTCATGTCACTGAAAAGATACATCTGAGTTTGCTTGTCATGAGCATTTGCATTCTTTTATCAGCCAACGGGAAATTCTCTATCAACAAAGTAGGAAAGGAGCACAGATAAACTACCCAGAAGAATTCAGCTATTTCAAAAATAAACCAATAGGTTTCAAGCAGCAATCTCAATTCATTATATATAGGCAATATTTTCTTGTTGCTGTTTATAACGGTGTGTCATGGTAATAAACTGGATTTAATGATTTCATTATGCCCTGTAATGATTTCATTATGCTCTGTGCTTTTTCTTCACAAACTTCTATTTATATACTCTGATGTTGATATTTACCTCCTTGAATACGTTACTTGCTCAGTATTTTGGTGGAACAATACAGCAATGGAATTTCAGAATGTGTATTTTTCACAAACCTTTAATTTAAATTATATGTGGTTATTTTTTCATGGGACATAAGCAGTCACCTCAATCCTGTCAATATTCTCTTTGTTTGAGCCACCAAGTGTTTTTACAGAGAAGAATAGCAGAACAACGGCAGTACCTGCAGAACTGAGTTTCAGAAGCATCTTCCTGAGATAGAATGTGAAATATATGTAATCTTTTTCATAAAATAACTGGTATCAGCAAATAACATGGAGTAAACTTATTGTATTTATTTGCATGCAAATTTAAGTTCACTTTTGCTGTTACTTAACCATCTGTTAGCTACAAGGCATTACTGCTTACTTATAAAACTGGTGTATGAGTAATGTCATAATAATAAGTAATATTACAATAAGTAATTCATATAAAGAAGAGCTGAATCAATATTGTTGCTGTATCTTCCCAGAGTTTGTATGCGCTGATTTTTCTGTTTAACTGTGCAGCAGTGTTTGTCCCTGCTGTAATTATCCATCTGCAAGTTCCCAATGCCCCCAGCCTGTCAGGCAGCTCTGCAGCATGATGGCTTTTCCTTCCCTCTGTGATGCTACCAGGTGGGCTAGTCACAGCTGGGATTTGGAAAAGACTTTAAAGTGCTGTTATTTTTAAAACAATATTCAATATTTGGGAGGTGTGGTTTTTTTCCTGTTATACAACCTGAAAAATTCTGTCTTCTCAGAGGGAATGGTGTAATCAGACCTCTATAATAAAAATGTTACACTGGGTTACAGCTTGTGAACAGAGAATTTAAACTCTCCATCAGGTCCTGATGGCTGACATGTGTGGGAGCAGGGAAATGGCCTCTTCACCTCATCCCACCTTGTAAAGGTTTGGGCTCAGTGAGTCTTCCACCTGCATTTACAGAGTGGTGTTGCTCTGCTAATACAGTGCCTTTCATCTTGCAAGGATTTTTTGCTCTCTTTTGAGTTTTAGTCGTCTCACTGAACTTTCTGGTGCTTTCCTTCTTTACCAAATTTGGTTTCGTTTTGGCCTAAGCTGACTTGGAGATAGCACTCCTTTTGTCCAGTGAGATGGGAGCCTTGTTAAGGTACATACATCCTGAGCTTATGCGTGAAAACCCTTGTCATTAATGTTGCCCGTTTATCTCCACACCGTAGGTTTTGGAATGACCACACCAGCAACTGTGGCTGGAAAAGTATTCCTCATCGTTTATGGCCTTTTTGGGTGTGCCGGGACTATCCTCTTCTTCAACCTCTTCTTGGAGCGCATCATCTCCCTCCTGGCGTTTGTCATGAAGGCGTGCTACGAGAGACAGCTGCGAAGAAGTGGTCTCCTACCTTCCAACTTCCGAAGGGGGACAGCTGTGTCCGGGGTGGGCAGCCTCGTGGGCTGGAAGCCGTCCGTTTACCACGTGATGCTGATCCTGGGATTTTTTGCTGTTACCCTTTCCTGCTGCGCCTCGGCCATGTACACGGCAGTGGAAGGATGGAACTACGTTGACTCCTTGTATTATTGCTTTGTCACCTTCAGCACCATCGGCTTTGGAGATTTGGTAAGCAGCCAGAACGCTGCGTACCAACATCAGGGATTATACAGATTTGGGAACTTCATATTTATATTAATGGGGGTATGTTGCATATACTCCCTTTTTAATGTCATCTCAATCGTAATCAAACAAATTTTGAACTGGGTGTTGAAAAAATTGGAATGCAGATGTTGCCCAAAGTGCCATAGATCCAGTACCCGCCTCAGCCGTCGCAACGCCATCACCCCAGGAGCCCGCCTGCGCCGCCACAACGTCGCCGTGGATGCTGACGGACAGTACGACAGTGACACCGAGGGCAGGAGGCTCTCTGGAGAGATGATCTCCATGAGGGAGCTCACAGCGTCCAATAAAGTCTCCCTGGCCATTTTGCAGAAGCAGTTGTCGGAGACGGCCAACGGCTACCCGAGGAATGTCTGTATCAATACGAGACAGAATGGTTTCTCTGCGGGGGTGGGGGCTCTGGCCATCATGAACAACCGCTTGGCAGAAACAAGTGATTCTAGGTAGAGTTTTTGGAATTCCTTTTGTTTCTGAAATAAAAAGAAAATGGCGGTTAGGGTGGAATTACCGCTGTAAGCTACTGGAAAGTTTTAAACTTCAGAGACAGCCTTGGTATTCATTGGGTGTTCAGCATTTTACTTTCTGGGGGTTTTATAAGTTTTCTCTAATATGCAGTGAGATCTTTACCATTATGTTACAATTTTCCCCTTAGGGGGTTTTAAATGAGACTTGGATGTCTTTGATGCAGAATCTGGTGCAATTATAGAAGGATGGTGTACATGGTTAGGATGGTGTCAAAATCAACATGCTCTTCTTCTGAACAGAGCCTGAACCCAAACTCTGTGTTAAAAGGCATAAAGCGGGCAAGTTGGGCTCCGGATTCAAACATGGGGTTGGTAAGTTTTGGCTAAACCAGTATCTCATAGTTTGTTGAAGTCTGGATCTGGCCCTGAGCCTTGTACTCAATGCTCTTCAGCAATTCCTTGTAGCAGGCCTCTATATGACATACCCGTAGGTGACTGCTTCACTTCAATAATCCCACTGACTTCAGTGGCAGAGGATGGAATAGGCTGAACTCCCCTCATACAAGTGATGGGGTTTAGTCAGTCTTGTCTGAAAGGCCACCTGCCACCTAACTCTTAAAAGTCAGGGGATTATCAAGGACCATTAAGGTGTGCAAAACTGTTCCTACCTACTGAGTAACAGAAAACAGGCAATTGTCGACTTCAGAACTGACTTTGTTTAATGCAAGAGAAGTCGGTATGCACCTCTGGTGTCAAATGTTTGCATTACCACAAAAATGCTTACTTCATTACTTTCTCATTGAAATAAGTCACTGAAATGAATGTAGGCTCTCTGTTGTCCTAAATTTGCATCTTTTACTTCTGCGGTATTGTTGCAGAGATTCACGCGAATCATTTCTTTGAGGACCCCAGCCCTGTACTTGTTTCCCACAAATCTGACTGTGCAGGTTGTACAGAAGAGCATTGCTTTGGAGTTCCCCCAGAAACTGGCTTCCCCCAAAATGTTGATACCAAGTCATAAATTGGCCTTTGGCTGCTGCTGCTACCATCTTAAGCCATATTTAACCTGTGCTAGCCCAAACCACTGGAGAACCAAAGCAAACCTGGTCTAGAATGTGTAGTTTAGCATAACAAATGGATGCAGAGGATTTGCTGCAAACCTCTTTCAAAAATACATGCACAGCTCTGGATCATTTCTCTAAATTCTCTCTACTACACTGTGAAGACAATAAAAAGGCTTCTGCTGGTTCCAAGCAAGAAACAAAACTTAAGCTTATATTCTAAGAAGCCTTCTCTTGGAAACTTACTGTAAAATTGTAGGCAAGACTATGAGCAGTAGGTTGGTCGCTGAATAAATTGACCAAGCTGATGAACACAAACTAGGAATATTAGAAATGTTTGAAAATATTTCAATGAAGTTTCATAGAGATATTTTACTCTATTTACTTAGTTTGTTTTGCGTGGGTTTGGAGTAGCCATCATTTTTGCTTTCTTTTAAATTTGTAGCAGTGCAAAATGTTTTGGAATTTACCCTTGAAAAACTAACTTTCAATTTGAGGTTTTGCACACCTGAGCCTGCCAGCTGAATTATGACAGTGAATGTATCTTTTTCCTAACGAAAAGGAATCAGAGCTGCAGATAAACCATCACACATGGGTCTGTATCACACTGTAAATGTCACAGCTTTTATCAAGATGTGTTTGGCCAGAAACAACCAGTGATGATTGTAATGTGTTTCCAGCTGGTACAGACTCACACTTAAGGTTCTGTGATATGGAAGGGGCTGTATTCAAGAGGCAGGAGCTTTCTTGGTGGTAGAGAGACTCCTCAAGGTCCATCTGTCAGAGTGCCTTCCTGTCTGTGCACTCATCCTCTTTAAGGAGGCAGGAGGAGGTGTTTGGTGCTCCTTTTGAAGCCCACTGACAGATAAATTTAAGCAGGATGTACAGAGACAGGTCATGGTCTGGAAAAGACTCTGCTGGAAGACCCAGTTCAGGAAGGTGCCTTCCAGAGATGCAAGGGAAACAGCACAGGCAGGGAACCAAAAGAATGAAAATTTGTTATTTCCCCTTGGGATTACCCCCACGGGTAAATCTCTAGCTATGATGATTTATGTGTTTGTTTATTAAAGTGTGAATGGGACCCTGCTCTTTTTTTTGCAGCCCAACCTCTCTTAGGGTTTATCTTGGTACATTTGTCATCACGGGGACTATTACTCATTAGGACTATTACATAAATCAGGGCAGACAGGCTCTGTCCCAAAGGACTTAGGAGTTTGAACAGATAGGGCCCCAAGCCGCAGCAGAATTACCTGTTCATTATTTCCCTCATAAAAACATGCTCAAATGTATCAACCTTCTGTGAGCTCTAGAACTCTTATTTTTATGGTAACAAGTTTGCAAATTAAGGGGTTTTTTTTCAGTGAGTTGTTTTTAAAGGATAAATATTATAACTATGTTTAGGATCCTGTTTAAACTGTAAATTTGTGCATTGTTTTCAAACTACTTATTCCAGCCTGGGAAATACAATGAAGTAATATGAAATTGTACGTACCTCCTCTGTACTTTTTCTGAGTCCAGGCAAAGGCAGACACACAGTCTGCTGTAACATGATAGAAATGTTTCCAACTCTTTCTGGTACCATCAGTCACAGGGGTGCCTTTGCAGGACCCTTTGCAGTTCCTATTAACTCCAGGGGAAGCTGGACCAGCTCCTAGAGCTGGGCTTCTCAAGGGATTTGGGCATCAGATTGCTGCTCTGTTCACTTAGATCTAATGTTTACTTACACCCAAGGTTCTTGATAATCTCCATTCTGCTTCTCTTTAGCCTCAGAGGCATATAAAGTGCATGCCCAGTTATTTACCAATGGCCCTGTTTCTTACAGGTCACATATCCCCAGAAGCTGACATAAGTCAACCACAGGGACCCCCAGGTCATATCTAAGTCCTGTAAAAATCCCCAAACCCATCTGGCTCAGCAAAGCTCAGTTTATGAGAGGGTCAGAGCACAGTTACTGAGCTGGGTCTCACTGAAGAGCATCTGCCAAAGAGTGGCCTTACAGTTCCCTCATATTCAGTAGCAGAAGTATTTTTCCAGGATGCATGGAAACCAAGCTCCAAATATCTACTCTTCAGCCTGCCAGCCCTACCTGGGCACCCATCCCCCCTGTGCATGAGTACATGAGCCAAGAGGACATAGGAGGTTTGAGATCAGTCTTTCCTAGTCCCTTGTGCTCTTCCTTTGCCTTTTTTTAATGACAACTCCTCTTCAAACTTGCCAGGCTTGGGCCCCTAACTCCTCTTTTATTATGCGTGGTCCAACTCGGATTCCCTGGGGCAGCCTGCTCCATTCATGAATTAACCCCTAAACATGCACCAGTTGCACCAAGTGCAATTCCTCCTGGTGTTTCATTTTCACAGACAAAGCAGATACCAGCAATACCTGGACACAGGCTGAAGCACAAGAAATCAGAAGGAAATGGAAGGAACAGAGTGGGAAAGTCAAAGCACACTGCACTAGATTGCACTTTCTTTTCAGGTAACTTGGGAGTTGTATTACATTCTTGAAATGGGGTTCTTTTTCAAATTTTGTTATGGATAGCCTTGAAAGAATGCAGTTGACTTAGGTTTTAAAAGTACTTAGGTTTTAAAAGTTCATCTTCCCTGATACAACCCCCTGTGTACCACCCTGTAGAACAGCAGTAGTAACTCCTGGCTGGCACAGACCAAGACATCCCAGCTGCCTGCCGAGCCTACAGGCAGCACAGACCTGAGCTCAAACCCTGTCCCCCAGGTGGGTCTTTTGCTGCCTGAGCCCAGGGAAGAGCATTCAGGAGCAACAGAAAGATACAGGAATTAGGACTTCTCTGTGAGCCAGCCCCTACTCAGCAGTGGCAGAGGTGTGAGCTGCTCAGATAAAGGAGATACCACATTCGCCTGGCACCTGCACTAATACCTTGCAGAAGAAAAAATGTAGGTGAAAATTAATGAGCAACAATGACCAAATTCAAGTGATATCTTCTCTTAGCCCTGGACCTCAGGACAGAACAGTTACAAGGAATAATTTCTTGTGAAACCTGTAGCGTTTGGCAAGTCATTACATTGACTTCTCGTGGTCTGTCTTCCCTGTGTGTGTCTTGGACAAAATTGGGAGTCACACCAAGATGTCATCTGCTCCTCATTGGTTTCTTCCCATCTGCAAACACAGTTCTCATTTTGAAAAAAATTCAGATGGCTCTTTATTTCCTTGCAATACAAAGGACATCCTTCAGACCACGTAGATGTTCAGATCAATCTCAGTGACCTCGGCCACAGGTGGCAGTGTCTGAGGGACGAGGCTGCGCTTTGCCCGTCTCCCTGCAGAAGCAGCATTGCACAGCAGGGCATGACAAGGTTCTTTAGGCAGTTACCAGCTCTGATTGCAACCAGAGTTACTGCTGGAAGACAGGAATCCCACTAGAGCTCTTTAGGACTGCCCTGTGCCGTGCTCAGGTTACCCAGAAATGCCCCTGTTGGTGTAGTGCTGCTGTCCCAGCACGGCTTCAGCCCTGACCCACAGTCTTTTCTCCTCCCCAGCTTTCTGTGGGTGAAAATTTGGGTGTAGTATGAACATTTACCCATATTTCAGTCATGCCTTGCTGCTGAAAGAAAGACTTCAGCAGCAGTGGAGGTCATATATCCAGGCATGTGGGCTCAGTATAAACCTGATTGCCTGTGTGGGATGAATTTATAACTGTATGGAAATTAGCTGTAGCAATGAGACCATTCTCACATTTTAGTATTTTTCTAGCCTTTAACTTGAAAAATATTCAGTGGCACATCATTGCAGTGAATGTTCAGAGCTAATCTCAACGAAATCATATTTTGCTGATTGCTAGCCTGGCAAATCTGTGGGTATGGCTTCTGCTCTAATTGGATTACTAATGTGCCTTTCCAAACCAACACGCATTTGCAGTGTTACATTTAAATCATACAATAAATGCTGTGTTACATAATAAATTCAATTAGGAAAAAATAGCACTTGACTCACACAAAATAACTAATGAAGTGTACATTGCACATTGCACAACCAATATGCAATTTCTTTTTTTTTGTGAATATGTCCATATTTGAGCTCAAATTATGCTTTCATGAATGCTAGGAAAAGAGAAGCACTACATTGTGGAAAATAAAGGAAAGTATGGACAGTTCCACTGAGATTTGACACAAAAGCTATGCATGTTAGCACATACACGGTAAGTGGTTCATTATGCATTATAAATACGTTGTGTAGCAGTGGCACTGAGGAAGGACTGCTTTAGCTTACGTGGCCACAGTCTGAATGCAGCTACCCATAAAAACACACACCTTTTGTCTTTCTTTGTTTGCTAGATGGGTAACGTCCACCCTTTAATTACAGTATCTCTTTAAACCATCAAAAAGAAAATGCACTTACCCTACATTTTGCATAGGCAAAAAGAGGTCTAAGGTCAAATCCAAACTTTCAACTCTAAGCATCCAGAGTGGTGTAGTTTAGATTTGGAGTGGGGCTGCAGACCTGCAGCCTTCCAATGTATTGTGTTTAGTCCTTCCCTGGAAAAAAAAGAGGGAGTAAATACAGATACAGCTTATTGCAGATTACCCAACAGTCTGGAGATTTAGCATGAGATAAAAAAAAAATAGAGCAAGTGTGCTGTTATTGAGGAATGAAAAGTGTGGGGAAAGGGAGAGGCTTAGAAGTGCTGTCCAGCAAATCCAGCAGAAAACCAAAGACTTGCTTTGCATTCGCTCGTGCATTTATTGCTCGCCACACAACGCTGTGACACTGTCACCCCCCCAGGGAGCTCCTGTGGCGTCGTGGGCTCAGCTACCTCGTGTGGAACGTGGAGAGAGGTATTTTGTGAGACACAGGGGGAAGAGGGACCGCACACTTAGAGTCACCATCTTCATTCAGGGCTGATTTCAGGAAGACAATTGCCCAGCTGGTCCTTTACAGCGATGATCAGTATTTTGGGTGTATCAGAGGTGCAGATTCCTGTGCCTCCAAGTCCTCCTAGTCCCAGGGCCATGTCATGCCCAGGTGTGTCCCAGACAGCTCCCAAGCCCAGACTTGGCATGAGGGTGTAGGTGGATTTGAAAGTGTGTAACGTCATCGTCCCGAGTGTTTTCAGGATCGGACCTTCAGCAGGTGATGCTTTTTCAAACCTAAGGAATACAAAGATGTTCCCATATTCCTTTTGTACTTTGCAGACTGTAAGAGTACTTTTTAAAGCCAGTGAGTCAATGCAAAATTAAGGCTTTTATAATAACATTCAATAAACAACATGAAAAAATTACTGGTGTTTCTGACAGCGTGCAAATCAAACACCAGGTTTTCTCAATGGGTATAATTTCCTATTCCATGCAAGTAGAATTATGTCCAGGAAATTTTTGCTCATAGTAACATCCATGGGCTGCACAGTCAGTGCAAGAATTCAGTTCCAGTTTTATTGTAAAACCTCAGTATCTGAAAGCACAACATCTAAAAAATTGTTTGGGTATTGTTTGTGGGGGGGTTTTGTGTGTGTAAACGTCATTTATTTACAAAAATAAAAATGCTATAATTCTACATATACAAACCCATTTTAGCTCACTAGAATACTACTTTGTTGGATACTCTCAGCAAAAATATTAGTTCCAAATTTCCAGCCAATTTAAATTACTCAAGTTTCAAGATAACCTGTCGAAAAGTATTCCTGTTTATTTTGTTTCTTTTTGAAAGGGCACAGCTTGGTAGGTATCTTTAACTGAGCTGGCATTGCTATCTCCTGCTACAAACCTCAAAAATTTTACTTCTGGAGCTAATTCCTCTGGTTTTGGTATTTGCTCACTTCTGCATTGAATTCTAGAAGAAACGACCAGTTCTGTGCTGTTTTCTGGTTGGTATCACTTTCCTTTTTGCATTGATTGCAAATAGCTGAAATATTAACACCAGCATATGTTCCCGGACACGCCAAAATTAGTCACTTTTCCGAACATTTTTCTGTTAAAAATTGTTTTGTAAAATCTAAATTCTGATTGTAAATTACATCATGGTTGGAATTAGCAGACTGAATATTTTTTCTACCAACAAAATAGCTTGACATGAATTCTGTGAGGGATGCTAATGATTTGGTTTTGTGTAAAAAGACCTGCCTATTTCATTTGCCCATTTTATCTAATCTGTTTCAAATTCTTTAAGTCAGAATGATGTAATTCCCATTTGGAAAATGTCCTGTGCTGTACATTTGCTCCTATGAACAGAGTTTCTAGAGGGATTAAAACCGAGCCTGCCTGATTGCTGCAAACAGAATTACATGTATAAACCTTCAAAACCTGAATATTTGTACCTGTTTGGCCATTGCAAACCAAGAGCATGCTGATGTAATTCCAATTCAAGCAAAGAAACATAAATCACAGGGCTCGACTGGCTGCTAACCACTTTTATCCAAAAGGCCACACAGCTACAGCACCAAGGGTGATGGACAGACTCTTGATGCACAAAGATGTTGTTTTGGAGGTTGGTTTGGTGGCTGGGAGTTGGCACAGGGGTGGTTAAAGCATCTTGGCTGGGTGGAAACGGGCAGTTCCCTTTGCTGAGCCTCAGGAGATGTTTGCCAGTAGGTAAAAGACTGAAAAGGAAGACTGACATTGCATTGAGCGTCTCTTGAGAAGCACAGCAAAGTGCTGTAGGTGTTTCTGGCCACCTCTGAACCCTGGGTTGTTCCTGAAACTGGAGTGTTTGGGACACAGGTGCAGCTGTCAACTCAGTTTGCTCTTTGCAGTGCCTCTGCACTGGCAAAGCAGTGATCCTACTGTGATCCTTCTCTCCTCATAAAATGGATAGAGAGATTTGTTTAGACTTTCCATATGATGACAGCATATATAAATATTACTTGATGAATCCATTACCAAGTCTGGCTATATTTGCTAAGGGATCTTTATCAGTGAAAACAAGAAAAACTGTCTTACCAGTACAGTGAATCAACAAAAGTAAGTGCTGTTCTGAAGAGAAGGTAAGGTGCTAAAATATACAGTTGGACCCCAAAGCTCAGGCATGTGTCACAAAATTATCATTCTTTTCCAATGCTCAATGCACCTGCGTCTTTTGGGAAAAAGCCTTGGTTTCTGCCAGCATCAGGGCATGCAAGGCTTATATTTTCTTTATCTGTATGAAAGCAAAATGTGTCTGAGGACATAGCTTGGTCTGCACAGCACTCAGGGGTAGACTTGCCTCCATCCCCAAATTTAAGCATGCCCATCATCCAGAGACCATAAATACTGGTCCAGTCCCCAGCAGAAAGTGGACAAAATGGCCCTGCCTCGGGGTGTCTGTGGCTTTTGGCGAGCAGTTGAATGTTATGGCAAACCACAGCTGCCTCCTCCAGCCGAGCCCCTGCCAGGGTGGGATCCATCCCACTGCCAGCCCCTGGTCTGCAGCCAGGGATTGTGCTGCCAGGAGAGTGGTGCAAATCATCAGCAATGTGCTCTTATCCCTGCCTTCTTAATGAGCTAAAACCAGTGGAAAACAGAGAGATCATTTTCTATTTTAATGATCAAAAGGGTGTTGTCCATTATTCACAGCCTACACACAAGTTGTTATGATTTTCAGTTTTCCTGCACTGATCGTTCAGTCCATTTGGCAGCTGACCTTCATGTGGTCATGGCTTTTCAAAAAAAGGAGGAAAAAACCCCAAACAGAAAACCCTAACACCCATTATCAGCATATCAGAAAAGCAAAATTATCGTAAATGAGGTGGCAAGGATCTCACATGCAGAAGTTGTGAGCAGAGCTGCCTCTGTCTGCAGCCAGATGTTTTCTTGGCAGTGGGAAAAGTTTGGGTTCAGGAGAGCATCAGCTGGATGTTTTGGGTGCTGGATATTGCCCTGCAAACAGCTGCAGCACCAAAATGGCACTTTCTGAACAAGTTTCTGCAGCTGTTTCTACGCTGTTAGGGACATTTCACATCCCTGCTACTGCAATCAGAGGATGGCAGCAAGCGTTACACAGGCAATTTTCTGTCACTGGTGTATATGGGTATTAGCCAGGGGCGTTTTTCACAACCAAGAGGAATTTCAGCTGAGTGTTGGTCAGAGAAAAGGACATTTTGCCATCCAGAAACAGCTGCAGCCAGTGCCTGACATCACTCAACATACTCCCAAAGAGTTGAACCACACAAAGATTACCTAAATAAGCCAAAAGAGATAGTAGGGTCTAAGAAGAAAGCGTTCCTGGGGCTTGAATCTGGAGTAACTTGGTTAAATTCCAGGTAGTAAATAGCCTAATTAAACAGATGTAATGACTTAAATGCCTGCTAGAAGTCAAAAGGAGATGCATGTATTTTTCCATCACAATTTTGGTAGTGTTTACCAAGTTAAGAGGTGAAATGAAGAAACAAGTTCCTGTAAATCGTTGATTGGAAAACATAGATTTTTACTCTTTCAGATGATGCTTCCTGGCAAAACATTAAACTGGAATAAATTTCAAGATTGAAATCTGTTTAAACAAGTGGCAGTTTTAAAAATGCTTTAATTCTGGCTTGACAGGAACTTAGCTTCCAACTCATACCGTAATTGTGAGTGCTCTTAACGAATCGGTCCCATTTTTGATGTCAGCTCAGGATTTTTCCACTGTAAGATCTTTGAATGAAGAGGACTAAAAGCCATACACAAAGCCAATCAAACACGGACCACGTTTCTACTGGTACGTTATATACAGTGTGCAAACAAAAATGGGTATTTTGGGCTTGGCACCCCTTCATTCACAGAAACATGGTTATGGATCCAGGAGGCAGAGAGAGCTGATGTGCAGCTGCTTTGCAGAGCAGTGCAGAGGCCTTGGCAGAGGATGTGTGGAGCTGGTGGTTAATGAGACTGTGGAAGAACCCACTGATGGTGTCCGGGGAACATTCCTGTGTGTTTTTAATGCCGTGAAACATGACCGAGTATGAATTCTGTACATCTGGGAGGATGTCAAATTCCAGGTGACGTTTGGAATGTTGCAATTAAGCTATTACAAAGACTTTTGAAATAAACAGGAGACAAAATGTTGCCTGGGATGTGTATGCGAGTACTCTTGTTTTTTCTTCCGAGCATGGAGAGAGGGAGGCGAGGCAGGAGCACCTCCTGGGTGAGAGATCCCCTTGGAAATGTATGGCTTGGAGACCCCAGAGCCATATGGGGAGACCCCACAGCCCCCCAGATGCTGGGTAGACTGTGTAGGGTCGAGCAGAGGCAGGTGGGATAACTGGTGGGATGTGCTTCCAATGTACCCCATGGTCATCTGTTAAATTCTGCAGCTGGGTGATCCTTTGCTTTGCAATAAAATAGAGAGCAGATGGAAACTGTTTGCTCTGTAAACAGGTACAAGGAACTCCCGATATATCCCCTCTCCACAACTTCCATTCAAATCGATAGAAGCCATCTGTCCAAGGTATTAAGATAAATCTTGGGAATGTTGGTACTGACAAGAAAGGCACTTAAAAGATCAATCACACTACGAACAGAGAAATGTCACTGCACCAAACATGGAGGCTTGCTAATCTTACTAGATAACACGGACCCAGAGGGCAAACCTTTCAGGTTTATAAACCCAGGCAAAGGCCCTACTGCTCTCCCCATCTCCTCAGCTAAATAAAACAAGCCCCACCAAGAGCTGGTGCTGGGCACGTGCTCTGGGGTGGCACCTGCTGCTGCAGTGTCCAGCCAGACACAAAACCTGCCAAAACACACACAACTTATTTCCCTGCAGAAAGGATAAGGGCTGAAGAGTTGCAGCCACCAAAAGTCATGCTGGGCCCAGCAGTGAAGGGGAGAGCGAAATTTTTGGCTGTTCAGTACTCATTTCACTGCTGTTGGGTGTCCCCAAAATTGCCATGCTAGGAGTCCAATTCCCCTGGGATTTATTCAGGGTCTCACATGCTTCAAAGAAGTTAAGATTTTCAGACTGTTTCAAGTTCGTCACAATTCCAGCCATAAAGTTCTCCATCACAGAGTGTGGTGGGAAAATCCTACTAGTCTGATAGATATTCATATTTACAAAAAAATCAGAAAATACCTTTTTTTGTTTTTAATAATTACCCTTTTTACGCCACTATATTTTGATGTTACTGTTCAAGTGCCTTCCTGGTTTGCAAATATATCCCTGAGGAGCCACCTCCTCAGCTCATTTCCTAATGGGGAAAAAAAGTTCACTGAGCTCTGCTCTCTGAGAAGGCAACAAAGCAAATGAGTGGAAGAGAGAACTCACCAGGATGAGCAGCACCAGCAGCTCCCACAGCTGCTCTGAGGTCTCACCAGGCTTGTCCTGGTGTAGGCAGAAGGCCACTGTGAAGGCATCCAGTCTTGGTGAATATCAGGAGGTGGAAGAAGGCAGCAAGCTCACTGGGAGATGATTTCCCTTGTTTCTGCTGCTGATGGGAAGCTCATCCATGTTGCCCTCAGGTGAGCCTGGGCTGGCTTGCTCAGACCCTTGGTGACCCCTCTAGGAGTGGATACAGGGCTGCCAGTACCCAGCCAGGACATGCATCTGTCTCCAGGCCTCCAAAACCCACTCCAGAGGCAGGAATGTAAAAATAGCCCTTAACCAAATTTATTGCAGCAGGATCCAGCCCTCACATAAGGGCTGCATTTGTATTTACATTACTGGGATGATGGGGCTGCCCCAAGCCCCAAATATTTCTCTGGGATTTAATCCCATGCTCGTACCAGTACTGGCTCGGTGTCCAGGCTGCCTGCTGGCGTGTCCTGGCTGTGCCACACTGGCTTCCCTCCTTTCCAGCATCCCCCACAATGGGCACATGTGCATTTCTGACACCCCCATCCTGCTCCCAGCTCACTGAGGCATGGCAGAAAAGCAGCCTTAATTTCAAGAGAAGTGAATGTGCCGAACAGAGCCCTGCATGGGGCTGGTGTGTGTGGGATGAGGCAATTACAGGTGATTCATTAGACCTCGTGCACTGAGATTTGGGGTTTAATCGTGTATTGGGGTTTTTGGTGGTTCCAGACACTGAGGTGCAAACTTCACTGGGCTGAGATGACTGCTGCTGGATTTTCCTGGGACTGAGTTTCATTGTCCTTCCATCTCCAGCGGGCACCTGGTCACACACAGAGAATGAAGCTGGTGAAGGGTCTAGAGGGTAAATCCCATGAGGAGTGACTGGAGGAGCTGGGGGATGTTTAGCCTGGAGAAAAGGAAGCTCAGGGGTGACCTTATCACTCTCTACAACTCCCTGAAAGGAGGTTGTGGCCAGGTGTGGGTTGGTCTCTTCTCCCAGGCAACCAGCAACAGGAGCGGAGGACATATCCTCAAGTTGTGCCAGGGGAAGTTCATGTTGGACATCAGGAAGAATTTCTTCATGGAAGGGGTTGTCAGGTATGGGAATGGGCTGCCCAGGGAGGTGGTGGAGTCACCATCCCTGGAGGTCTTGAAGAAACAATTGGACATGGCGCTCAGTGCCATGGCCAAGTTGACGTGGTGGTGTTCAGTCAAAGGTTGGACTGGATGATCTCAGAGGTCTTTACCAATCTAACTGGTTCTGTGATTCTGTGATCCTGTGATTCTCTCTAAGCTGCATCCAAAAGGTACATTTTGTGCAACTGTTGCATTTATATAGAAGATTATATAAAGGTTAAAATCCACCTCACCCTAGTCATGTAACCAGTTATTTTGGTGGAAGTGACGCTATTTGAATGAGCGTTCCAAAAAAGGTTTCACCTGAAATACCCTCGAAATGTGCTGTACAAGTCATTAAAGCCCTCACCATGCCCACTGCTTTTCTCTTTGCTTTTATCCACTTTAATTGGTCTCTTACCCCATTTATTCCTCTGCCTGCTTCCAAGTCCTCTGTTTCCTTCCCACTGCTTTATTCTCCCAAACTAATACAAGAGCTGTGTGTGACCTTGTGATCTGCTGAAATCGGTGCCAGAACCTCCATGGCTGAGCTGATCACCACACCAGCTCTAAAAATGAATCACACCCTCACATTTGCACTAAATGTCCTTGTTCCCCTTCACACCCCGAGTGATTCCTTCAAAGGACAAAATTCTGTCGCTGGGGGTAATTAAAAACAGGTCATATCCTGCTAGGATTACGGGTTTAAAAACCTGAGTGCCAGGGAAACAAGGCGTTTGCTGTTTTTGGAGGAAACGAACTCCCACAAGAAACATATAACTTAATTTTGCTGTCAGATGTTCCCACAGACTCCTCTTGAAAGTCAACCAAAGCTGTATATATGTGCCTGAAGTCAGTTTTAAAAAAGAAATTACATTTATATTTAGATTGTCACCCTCTAGTCATTCAAAATGGTTCATGTGGGAAGTTTATAATGCTGTGATCAAGGCCTTTATTTTGGAATTTATTGACATTTGAGTGTCACAGCTCTTCTGCATGAAAACTTCTGATTGCCTTTAACACACACATCATGTTGACACCAAGAGAGATGGTCCTGAGTGATCCAGCCCTGGAGCAGTGGCAAACAACTGGGGACACTTTCCCTTTGGGCATTTTGGCAGAATTAAGGGAGGGAGCCCCCTTCCCTCACCCCGACAGCTGCAGGTGGATGCCTGTTGGGCAAAGTTGTATGTCCATATGTCTATCACCACCTAAATGTCAGTCAGTTGGGAAAATACTGCATGTATGGCTCCCTTGGCCAAGGAAACTATTCTGACCTTCTCATGCTCCTGGCCAACCAGGGAAAGGACTGACAAAATACTTGGTGGGGAGGATCTAGTGCAGTCATAAGCCAAGAGTGGCCATCTAATGGCATCTCTCTGCTTTCAGCATGGTTTGGTCTCCTGCCATGCATTGCACCAAGGCCTGTGCACTAGAGGCACATGGATACTGATAGATGAGTTCTGTGCTGTTCCTCAGATCTTCTGTCTCCCAAAAGAGATAAATCCTCCATCCTCACTAAGCTGCGGACCAGTGGCTGTCCCTACCCCTTCCTGGGGAAATTATATGGGACAAATGACTCCAGGTCTCTGCTCTTTTAGTAGGAAACATGGGAATTTGAAAGTAAGTCTTTCAAATGCGGGATTTCTGCTAACCTGTGATATCCAGGGAAGAAAAACTATTGAGCCTAACACACTACTGCAGCTTAATGACGTGGAAAAATAAGTGATGAAATCAATGGAGGGACCAAACCAGAAGGACTCCTCCAGGGTAGGATGAAGGGGTAGCTTTGCTTTATCCATGTGCTTCAGGCTCTTCCCAGCTCACTCCTGCCTGGTCAGAGAGGGTCAGAATTCTTCTCCTGCACTCCTGGCCAGAGCCGCGTCCGTGCCAGGAGCTACAACAGTCCATGTCTCATTCCATCAACTGCATCTGTAATGCAAAATCAAACCAATTCATCTGATTGTGCAGGGAGAGAAACACTCATCCCTGAAATCTCTGCAAATCAGGTAAAAACCATGAGCAATTGGAAAGGAAAAAGCCAATATGGACAAGATTGTTCATACCCATATAATCATGTTGATTTTTACCAATATTTATTTTTATCTCTCATCTTCCAAAATGTGGGTATAATTAAGCAGCCTCTCATGAGCATCATCTGTGCGGGTACTGAAGAAGTGAAATATTCCTATGTAGATCTAATAGTTGGTGGTAAATGTTAGCATATCCTTGAGATCTGCAAGATCATTAAAGCAGAAATTACCTCATATTAAAAATGGTTATAGGCAGTTACAGGCTGTATCCACAGCCCTTTAGAGAAAAAAAATGAACCATCAAGGATAATTTTTTAGTCACTGTTTCCATCTGAAGTGCAATTACCTTTTTTCTAGCTCCTCAGAGCATTATCAATAATGAGAAGCCTGTGGATGAATCAGATACTCCATCCTGGCTCCCTTCTGTCGCTGGTGATTTCCAAGCATCTCGTGACCAGCTGTAAGCTTCTCCACAAGCCTCTGAATGAGACATTTTTGGCACCCTGATTTCATACACATTATTTGATGGGCTCGTGAGTCTTTTCCAACCTGAGTGATTCTGTGATTCTTTACACAGAAACTCAGACACCAGAGAGTCAAGGACTTGTCCACCACAACATGGGAGACCTGTGCAGGAATTTGCAGCAGATCCTTGAGCCCCAGACCAGTGTTGTAGGCAGCATATTCTTCTGTGTGGTTTCTCCTGCAGATGATCAGAGTCCTGACCCTACAAATCTTGAGCACCTTGGCTCCAACAGGAGCACAGAATATTCGGCAGTTTCTGAACTTTTCACCAAACCAACTCCCTTGTGCACACAAAGTTGGTAAAAGTGGACATCAGGCCACTGAGAGTATTGTTATTAAAGGCAATTGAAAGAGCTGAAAGCAGATGTTGCCATGTAAAAAGCTGATGGGGACAAATCCTCCCATCATGTGGGTATCAGAATTAGGAAGCAGGAATCGGAAAGCAGCTCAGTGGGATCGTAACAAAACATCCATTTATCAAAGTAGTCTAAAAAAAGCATAGCTCTAGGTTTCGAAACTGCCAGTGAAAAGACAGCTGCATCTCTCAGCAATTTTAAAAGCTATCCTAAAAATTACTTTATTTTTGCTTTGCACCTAGGCACTGAAAAGTCAACGAGCTGACCTTTTAGAAGTTTTTTATGGTATCACGTCCCAACCTAAATGCATTTTGATCTACACTGCAATGCTGTGAAAAAAATTACTTCAAATTTGCACGTGAAAACAATTGTGAGGGATTGTTCATTCTTTTTGATTGGTTTCACCTGCGAAGAGCAGAGACTACAGAGAAATCTGGAGCCACAGACAGGCTCTGCTGGAAAGTCCCCAGAAATATCACAGCACTTTCTTCCTAGAGCACATAATTTTATTTTCCAAAGTAAATGGAAGCATAACCAGTGCAAAATCCTGCCTCATGTCACTGGTGCTCTTGCTTGCTTTTCCACAGAAGTGCTGAGGATGGGTGTAGCCAGCACACACCATCAGAGAGGGCTCATACACCCTCTGTGCATCTCCACAGCAGAAAATACAACTTATCACAGGCAGAGGCAGCAGCCAATGCAGGTGGGGGATAACTCCCTGTGCACTGCCAGGCATGGGGTCAGCTGCCCAAAGCCCTAAAGGCAAATGTGGGGAGAGCTGGGTGCCTTGGGGGGAATTTGGGAGGCATCTGGGGGCTGTCCAGCATCCATCTCAGCGGACTCTTCTCCCAGGGCTATTCCTGCACAAACTGACTGAGAGGGATGGGAACACCAAAGGCACATCCACTGGGGTGTTTTACCCATCTCCCACCTTCCTGCCTCTCACTTTGGTCAGACCTGCAGGACACCTCAGGATCCACACCCTGAGCGGGGGAATGGGTGTCACCACAGTGCCCAGGTCTCCCTGGCAAGGTGGCTCTTGGGCACCTGCACCACCTGCAGTGCCTCAGGGCCCCAGGCATGGCAGCAGTTGTGCAGACACAGTGACACTCAGCTCCCTTGTCAGCCCTGGGGCAACATCCAGAGCACTGCCAGCATCCATCCCATTTGCAAGCGGAAGATGGTTTGGCACTGGTGCCCAAAGAAGTGCTCCTGGATGCCCTTCAAGCAAATAAATGCATAACAACTCCAGCAGAGGAGACTCAAAAGCTGTTTCTTTAAGAACATAATTTTATTAAAGGGTTTTAAAGAAATTGTCTTTGCCCAACAGAATGAAAGGAGGGCTGGTGGGTTGGCAGGAGCCTGGCTTTCAGGGTGACACTTTTCTTTCAGAGAATCAGAGAATAACAGAATCATTAAAGTTGGGAAAGAACTTTAAGATCACCAAGTCCAATCATTAACCCAGCACTGCCAAGCCCACCACTAAACTGTGTCCCTGAGTGCCACATCCACATCACTTTTAAATACCTCCAGGGATGGTGACTCCACCACTTCCCTGGGCAGCCTGTTTCAATAGTTGGCAACCTTTTCCATGAAAAATCATTTCCTAATATCCAATCTAAGCATTACCTCTCATCCTGTTTATCTGGTACATTTCCTCTCTGCCCATCAGCCCTTTGGCTCAGCAGTGGCACCTTTCCCACATCTCCCACTTCTGATGACAATGTGGCGCAGACATAGAGGATCTGCACAACCTGCCAGGAGAGAAACAACCCCCACAGAGAAAGTCATTCCAAGACACTGCTGGTACCCACAGATGCCCAGGGCCGAGGGGAAGGTTTCTCAGGGCAAGAGATGATTTTGATACGCTCAAGTCAGCACCAGTAGCACCCCATATAGTCAGGAGAGGATGCATTCACTGCATCACGCAGCACTATCAGTCATCTTTTCTCTAAAACCTTTTAAAATCCAGAAACTGCAGCAGGGTGTTATTAGCATCAGTCCTGTACCCTCCAGTATTTTTCTAGTGCCCCATTAGTGTTTAACATAACATGCTGGCAGCTCTGGGAGGCTGGGAGCATCATCCTTCAGAGAGCTTGTTCCTGCCTGGTTCGGTGCTTTCTTGTGCAGGCAGGAAATTTGTTGTGGGCGGTATTAAAGCACCTGCGAGGCGGATGTTGAGACCCTGAGGAGAGCTCTGAGTAGGCAACATTTGCCTTGTGAGCGGTGTGGTGTTTAGTTCAAACTGCAAAGGTTTTCTCCACTGTGGTTAAATGCCACGGGCTGTGGAGACACCCCAGGGAGAGAGAAGTGACAGGTGCCCACATGGATTTTCTTCCCCCACTGCTGAACAAATTGAGTCCTTCCTAAATCCCAATACTTTATCAATGAGCATTTCTATCTGGACAGGCTATAGAGTTGCAAGCCACTAAAAATAGGAGTTAGAATAAATGCTGATCTCCCCAGAGAGGGGTTGAGCGGGAGGGAGGGTGACACCCAAGTGGTTTTATTCAGGGTCCTGCTTCAGGGAGGAAGCAAAGAGCCCTTTTCCTTCCAAGACATCAATGAGGATCCCTGTCCATGTGCTTTTCTGCTATGAACTGTATAAAGACCAACATCTTTCTATATAGTTTTTCCAGCAACAATTTTTGGCCACTCAGTCTATTTTAAAATAGGAACTGCTGAATTTCAGGGTACATTGAAGCTGAGAACTTATTTTTGTTAGTCTAGTTTCTAGCTGGTCTCTCTGAAACTGCCACAAGCAGAGCCCAGCCAGGGTTTGTCCGCAGCTCACTGTCTGCCATAGGGACTCACATCCTACTCATCACAGCTTGTCCACTCTCATAGATGTTTTTAACATGGCCTGACAGGGGGTGCAGAGCAGTGGGGAAAAGCATTTCTAGAAAGGTGAATTTTCAGCAGTCACAAGAAAACCATCAAGCTTTCTGCCGTGCAAGTCCTGGAGCTGTTCTGCCTGCACACATTCAGGAGCATCCATCTTTGGAGCCACTTTCCTCCTCAGCTGGCACTGAAAGATTTTGCTAGTGTATACGTTGTTTTAAAAGAAGAAATAGGACTATTTTCTGAGTGCAAACAGCTTCTGATGGTTTGTTTGTTTGTTTGTGTGGCTTTCTTAGAGCAGCATGTGAAAGGCATCCAAAAATTGCAGCCTCTCCCACCTGCCCACAGAGGATTTGCTCTCTGTTTAGCCCTGTCATGTGCTCCCCTCATCACCAACCTGTGTTCCAACCAGCATCCATGGTGTTTCACACAGGAGAAGGGAGGATAACAACAGACAGGTAACAAAGAGATGGAGAAGACAGGCAACAGCCACAAAGTCAGGGAGAAACAGAGATGAGAGGGCAGTGACTATGAAGGGGTCTGGTATAGAGCAGCTCTCCTGGTGACTAATTGGAGACTGAGCTGCTTTCAGTGGTGGTCTCTGACTGACCGTGCACTGGTCCTCCACACCCAAGGCCTGGGCAGGGGCCCCACACTTCAGCCTTCAGGTTCAGGACCCCATTCATCTTCAAAGGGCTCAGGGCTTGTTTTCACCACCCAAGGACGTGAGAATTGCAACATCACATACAGACTTATGGTGACCTCGTCCCTCTCTATTCAAATCAGTGCAAGTTTTGTCACTAACTCACATAACAGCAAAACCAAGCAGGCTGTGGTACGTGAAGTGAACACCTTGTGGTTCTCCATTTGTGCCACTGCAGTTTAAGAACATGCTCCTCATGGCTGGGCTCCCCCTCTCTTCCCTGTTTGTCTCTCCAATTCCACAGCACTAAAACAGAGGAATTTACATTGAGCATTTGCACTGTGCTGGCTACACTGCAAAGCAGGACTGTGTTTGGGGACACTAAGCTGCAGGAGAGGCAGAGAAGAGCATCCCTCCTTCAGCAGCCAAAGGTGTCCAACACCATCTCAAAAGCAGACAAGGCACTTGACCACTACAGCCATGGGAAGGTTTTCCAGCACCTTCCTGACTGATGGTTATGGAGATTTCTTTGAGTTCTCTGTGAAATGCATTAATGGCTGCCTGCTCTGCACAGACCAGATGCATTGCAATCTATTTTCTAGACTAAATTTCCCCATTTGGATAAAGACCCTACTTAGGCAGGCCTCATAAAGGAACTGGCCCAAAGCAGGCACAGCAGCTCAGGATTTCGTACCAGGCATCCCTCACATGCTACTGTGTCCTCCTGGAAGGGCCAAGGAGCAAGTTTTCAGGCATTATCTGCCAATGTCAGATTACTGCACTGGTTACCACACTCCCACAGAAAGCTCCTTGTTCACATTAAACACCTTCAAGCAGCCTGATGCCTTGCATGATGTCCTTTGATAAGGGTAATGGGAAAAGAAAAATCCTAAGAAGTGCATGCCTCAGGATGCGTGGGAGGTGCAGCAAAGACTTGGATGGTTTGATTTCCTCTCATGTGCACAAGATAAATAAGCATCTAGTCACTAATGGAGATCAGTTCTCATTCTTAAAAGAACAGTAAAACTGAACTTTGTAATATTAATGGGTAAGATACTCATCAGCTTTCGAAGTTTTCCAGTAAGAAAATTACACTTTTATCTAGAAACTACACTCCAGAGAGAAATTAAACCATTGAGAACTACTGAGAGCACAACAGCATTAGCGTGGATTCATGGGCCAAATCATCAGCCAGTCTAATCTCAGGGTAAAAGAAAAGCATTTTCTTCATGCAGCTCCTCCGATTCCCACTGAATGAGCACATCTCTTACAAGAGAGATTACAGAGTTCATCCCATGTCTCTCTACAGCAGGAAGATAAACAGCACTGCAGTTTTCTCATAACCAGTGTTGTATCATACTACATCATGCTTGAAATCCAGCCTCAGCAGCACAGAAAGAGGAGCTTCTGCAAGGTCTACAAGGTTTCCCTTTCAGAAACTGATTTCCTCCCCAGAGTCAAAAAAAAAAAAAAAAAAAAAAAGGAGCCATTAAAATGCTACTGTAGGTGAAATTGCACATCAGATGACCAGGAAAATGGCAGAGGTCTGCTGGAGCCAGGTTAGCTCTGCTCCAGGGCTGTGTTACTGCACTGTGAGGCGGCTCCACTGCAGCGGGGCAGGTCCGAGCTAGGCTCCCACGGGAGCTTCCCCCTCAGAAGATCACATATTCTAAGCAAGCCACCCAGCCATGCAAGAGTTTCATAGTGCTGGTGGTCCACTGCCTGCTTAGCAAGTGCTGCTCATTTTCTGGGGCAACCTCAGACAGGTGGTTTTGGTCTCAGATGGCTTTTTTTAAGTTAAAGGGAATAACTGGAGCACAACGGCAGTGGCCAAACGAGTGCTGAAACAGCACCTTCCAGAGCACTTCCAGAGAAAGGGCAGCCTGTGCTGGGGGCCAGGGCTCCTGCAGCAGCCAGGGTGCCCCCAAGCTGGACCGAAGGAGACTCTGCACTATCAGAGCTACCCCAGGTGGCTGCTCCCAGCTGGGGCAGTCATTCTTGCTATCTCAGGCTTTTGTACCAGCGTGGAGAAGTGCAGCTTTTAAACCCCAGGGGCTGCTTGAGTTTCACTGAGGATGTACATCCACTCTCACAGAGCTCACACGCACCCCCCTGATTTCCTGCACCTACGTCACCAGCCTCGGGCACCATAATGCACATCCTTTTATACAGCAGGCACAAAGTAAGCAGGCTTCTCTTTTTACCTTTTCATGTCATTGATTGCCACCGAGGTGCGAGTGAATTGCTACAGTGCATCCCAGCGTCCCTGAGCTGAATGATGAATGCCACAGCAGAATGAAGACATGAAAGATGACTTCCTGCAAGCGGAAAGGGAGCCTGAGCTTGAAACATCTATTACTGCCCAAGGTGAAAAGAGCCAGTAGGTACAGAAACCAAAACTCCTACACTGCCCTCCGAGGTCATGGCGAAAAAAGACTACAGCCAGAGCATCCGCACTAAAATGAGCATCAGAATCATCTTGCTGGTAATTTGGGTGTTGAACATTGAGATGAAGCTCGGTTTTTATTTTTACCTTCTTCATAGCACATGAAAGCATAAGGAAACTACTTGCCATTATGCTGGGACCCTGAAAACCAAGGAAGGGACATTCAGGTCAGCAACAACCTCCAGCAGAAAGACACAAGGAAGAATTACTGCAAATATCCAGGCAGAAGAGAATTGCCTCTGAACAGCATTTCCCCAGTCACCTAAAACCCGCAAGGCTTGCACCATGGTAACACATGCTGTCACTCCTCACAAGGCTTGGGACCACATTCTGACAGCTACATTTTGGATCCTTTGTGGAGTTTTTTTTGTTGAACCACAGGCCCTGGGGAGGAGGTGCAGCACGTGGCACGGTTTTCTGGCTGGCTCTGTCTCCCTACAGTGCCACTCTGGCTGCACCTGCACAGGGAGAGCAGGTCCCCAGGCAGCTCTGGATGGGGTGAGGTGGGTGCAGAGAGGTTTCAAAGCTTGGACTGTCTGCTGTCAGAAGCATCTGGGAACAGCCACACAAGGGAAACCAGCAGGCATGCTGAAAGCACTGACAATCTCTGGTCTGAAGTCCACAGTGGTGGATGCTTTCCTGAAGTCTTGTGCACAAAAAGAAAGGTGCAGGACAGAAGATATTTCAAAATCTCAGTATGAAAAGAAATCATGTTCCTCAGGGTATAAAGCAGCATCTTCAGGCAGGCACAGACAGTCTTTAGGAGTGCTGCCCATCTTCCTGCCTCCCCCACAGCACGGTCCAGCAGCAGGTTGGAGATGGGACCAGACTGCCAGAGTGACCTGCAGCAGCCCCTCCCAGTGCAGGTCTGCTCTTTGCCATGGCAGATGGGCCCATTGCCAGAGTCCACAGCAACACACAGGGGGAACAGTTGCCTAATTTTTGGAGAAAGAAAGAGCATGTTGAAGCCACCCGCTGTGCGAGCGCATCGCCCTGACAAGCAGTGACTTTGCAGCGTGCAGCAGGACAGGGTGGATCAGCAGGGGAAATGTTCTCATAAGCACAGGCTATTTATTCTCAGCTTCTCCCTCGGCTCTCGTTTAGCACAGCTCTTTTCAGTTTTCCAGCCGTCCCCACAAAGATAGAGCGATTACATCCTTAAGGACACTGCCACAGGCATCCAGCAGCTCAAACCAGGTGCCAAGGCACCTTTTTTCCCACAAAGGCAAAAAAGCAAACACGTTTTCTCACCTCTAGGAAAGCACTGCTCACTGCAGCTGCAGGAGCAAACACAGTGCTTTACACTATTTTTTCCCTCAGCTACAGGCGCTGCTGCTGGGTCAGGTGACAGGGGACAGCGTGTCAGGAGGGGAAGTCCCAGCTGCCACTAAAAATGATCAGAAATTGCCACTTCCCTCTTTAACAGCAGAGGTTGATGCCTCTCAATTTGACTGGCAAAGCAGCACATGCAGGGATGTATCTACCTCTGTCCCACCCCATGCAAATAAAAAGCATTGCTGGCAGCTGAGAGACACACGTACGTAAAGTAGCACTGCAAGGTGCTCCCCTGTGCACAGGAACAGCGCAGGAGCTTGGCAGGAGTAGAGAGAGGAAAGGCAACAGGCTGGGAAAGGCAGCTGCAAGGCTGGGAGAGGAACAGGAATAGCTGAGAGACAACTGCTAACAAGGCTTTTTCAGCAAACAGCATCAAGAGCCAAGTTCTACCTGCAAGGGTTGCAGCCATCTCAGAAAGATGACAGCACCTCTCCCCTGTATTTTAAGGCTTCGGGCTCCTGAGGCCGCGTGTTTTCCCTTCTTCCCAGGTCAGCAAGAGGCAAAGAATTCAAAGCATGACCTCACACTACTTCAGATGCAGAGCAGCAACTGCTCTCCCTTGATTTTTCAAACAAATCTGCCCCACTGCAGAATAGCAAGACCAATTGTCTCACTGCTTTGGAGCCAGAGAAATCGCTCAGCCTGCGTAGCGGCTGGGTGTTTGATAACTCTTTAAATGAATGCCGTGAAATCCAGCTTAAACTGTCATCGTAATCTCGCACCAAACCAGATGAAACCGCTCACACAGACCTCAGCAATGAGGTCTTGCATGTAGAAAAGTTAGACCATGAGCAGTCCCAGTCACTTACAGGGTGGTTGTTAGCCCAGAACAGCTACACCCACCAAGAGCTGATGCAAAGTCGTGTTCCACAGAGCCAGGCCTCCAACGGGCTGGTTCCCACCAGCAGGGATCTGAAGCTCTCAGAGGATTCAGTCTCCTCAAGCCAGTGTCAGTGCAGCTGCCAGTGGGCAAGGACTCATCTCAGTCCCGTTCCTGCCATTTCTGATTCCAGAACCACCTCAGGTCCAGTGGAGGAAAGAGACACAGAGCCACTTGGTGACTGCATTATTATTTGAGATGCACAGGTATAGCTGCAAGCTGGAACATGCAGAGCCAAGTCCAGAGCTGAAAGGCTGCATTCCCTGGATTTGTGAGCTTGATCTCTGGAGTCATCCAACCCTAACTGGAGCCTTTGACCACAACCCAAGAGGTAAACCAAACACTTTCTCATCAAGCTGGCTACCAGGTGCTCCTGCACACAAAGAGGTTGATCCTGATCACTAAAAGGGCAGTAAAATCATCAAAGGAAAATTAATTCCGTGTTTGCTCATGTCCCCTCTTTTGTTTTACCCCATCTAATGCAGTTTTCTTCATAAAGAGCCTTCTAGATAAACAGAAACAGCAGAGACCAAGAAGACCACTTGCCTGCAGCATTCAGTGCCAAGCTTTCCCAGGTGAATGAGCAAAGAGAACCTTGCATCTTTATTCAAGGCTAACAGTGCATGGCCTCACCGCTCCTCAACAGCTCCTCGTTACTTTCTTTTGAAACTTTGGCAATCTTTGCATCCCTGGCACAGCTCTGTAATAAGCAGACAAGTTCTGGAATTGCTCCTGCCCCATAGGTACATTTCTGAACAAAAAGCTAAATTGGAAGCAGCAAAAATAGCCACCCCGCCCGCTCACATGAAATCACACTACCTGTAACCCAGTTTGCAAGCAGCACTGGCATATGGAGACTTAACCCTGCCTGATCTTCTCTTGCCTATATCCAGCAGCAGAGGGAGGGGGAAGTGTAGTGTAGAGGAGAAAACAGTTCAAAAGATTAGTTTTAACATCTTGTTAACTTGCACGCTTCTTCCTTGTGAGTGTTGAAGGGCACGAGAAAAACGGAATCTTCCTTGCTGCAGATACACAAGACCCTTTCTGAAGCACACAGAAGGTGCTGCCCAGAGCTGGTCCACCACTCCTGAGTAACACACAAGCACCTTTCACCCTCAGATGGGCAAATCTGGTCACACAGGAACAGCTCTATCAGCCTCCAACTGCAATACAGAAATAAAAGCAGCCTGTCCTCAGCACAGTGCAGACGCACAGAACTGATACACCCCATCCAGAAAGGAAAGAGTGGACACAAAGAACACAAACAAAGGGGACTGAGGGAAACTGGGAATCAGGTTCAAAGCAGAGAAGTGGCCCCTCTTGCTGGTGGCAGCTCAAGTGAGGAACTCCTTGGCTAAATAGATACTTAAAGTGCACACAGGGTCAAAGGGAAAACAGCAAAGTTCCCAGGAAGAGGTGACCTCTGATGGTTTTATGCCTGTTCTCTTGGTTACATGGACATGACACTGAGCAAGGGGCATCTTTGCTCAGACCACAGGGACCTGAGCACACACAGGAAGAGGCTGTCAGTACCGGCCATTCCAGTTCCCCACAGGAATTTCCCCTTTCTAGCAACACCTAAAGCAGTTTGATCCAACATTTTTGGATAACCTTTGTGCTTGAAACAATCAAATTTGCAAAACCAGATATATTTTTCATTACTTTATGCAACAGACTTTTTTCATTCACACACTTTTCCAGACCATGCATCAACTGTGCTGTTTGTAAATGCAAATCTGTTTTTGTCTTTATAAGTAGAATGCATTTTAATTTAAAGGCCAAAAACGTGTTATGCAGCACCCAAACCTCTCAAACAAGCCTTTAGTGCTTCTGTTAAGTAGATCTGGTATGCCCCAGTTCTGGTCTAAGTACAAGCATTATCCAACAGCAAATTGAACATCCCACCTCTTTTATGACTACTTTAATGCTAAAATGCAGACCACTGCAACACATTAATCCCTGACACGGGGCTATAGCACAGCTTTAACAGCAGCACTGCTGTCCCCAGCACATATCCACTGATGCAACCTCTGAACACAGCAAGAGTTTGCCTAACATCTTCGGCATGATTTTATTCTTATCATCTCCTGTGACAAACACCTTTTCCCATTAGTCTTTCAATGCTGACAGTTTTAAATGTAGGTAGTATTCTTCAGCTACAATTTAAAATGCTAAATTTTCAAGGAGAAAATAAACTCGTACCAGCATGCTTTCAAACTGTCTCAATGAGAGAAGCACAGCAGATAAAAATCGATGTATTCTTACTTTGTAGACAGACCTCACTATTCATGGCCAGCTCAGACATTCCAGTTAAAATGTAACTTCACCCCAGCCTCCGCTCACATTACAAAATCCCCAAAATATGCATGTTATCACAATTCAAGGCAGGAAGAGCAGGCCTGTAGTATATTTGACTCAAGCATTCACACAGCAAACAAAAAAATCCCACCCACCCACTTCACCCCTCCCCAGCCCTGTCCAGGTACACATGCAAAAATTCCTGACAAACCACAGAAACATCCGGTTGGAAAAGACCAAGGATTATGGAGTCCAACCATCACCCCAGCACTGCCAAGCCCATCACTGGACCGATGTGGACACTTCTCTGGGTGGCCTGTTCCATGGTTTGACAACCCTTTTGGTGAAGAAATTTTTCCTAACACCCAATCTAAAACTCCTCTGGTGCAATTTGAGGCTGTTTCTTCTTGTCCTATCACTTGTTATTTGTGAGAAGAGACTGTCACCCACCCTGCTACAACCTCCTTTCAGGTCTGAGCCTGAGCCTCCTTTTCTCTGGGCTAAACACCCCCAGCTCCCTCAGCTGCTCCTCAGACTTGTGCTCCAGACCCTTCCCCAGCTCCATTGTCCTTCTCTGGAGTCTCTCCAGCACTTCCATGTCTCTCCTGTAGTGAGGGACCCAGAACTGGACACAGGACTTAAGGTATGGCCTCACCAGTGCCAAGTATAGAGGGACACTCACTGGCCCAGTCCTGCTGGCCACACTAATGCTGATCCAGGCCAGGATGCCACTGGCTTTCTTGGCCACCTGGACACACTTAGATGTCTTTTTTCTAATGGAGCACTAACATAGCATTACTAACCTTCAGTGAATTAATTAATATAATTGCATCACACAAAAGAGAATCATGGTCTAGGACAAAGATTTTGTGTACGCACTGCTGCTTTCCAAGGCTCTGGCAATTGTTTGACACCTCAACTGTTGAGACTTTCTAGCACCCTTCTGGTAAAATATTAAACATTTTGTTTGTGCAGTCAATAATTCTACAAATGAAAAACCATTTTATTGCAAACTTCTAAAAGGACAAAATGATCCAAACTAAAGCAGGAAGCTAGCATGTAATGTGCTCAGAATTTTTTACAAAATAATTACAATCCAAGAAAAAATGCCTACATAAATCAGTACAAGTATCATAAAGTATAAAAGCTACAAGACAAGAAAATTATAGTTCTTTCAGTACAAAATATGCTTCAGGAGCTGTATCCTGTTCTTGCACATTTTATGATGTAACTTTCGTTCGAGAAATTATTTCATTCACAAAACTGTTGTTCTTTGCCAGCACATCATTCCTCAGCTGTTTCAACTTGACTTTGATGTCTTCTTCTGACATATCTGTCAGGGGCAATGCTTTCACTTGACAAAGAAAATCCTGAATTATCTTTTCACCTTCCTGAAAGGGAGAGAAGAGAGGGAAAAGAAAACAGAAGGGAAGTTTAGATTGCAATCAGGAATTTTCCAAATTCCCTACAGATACAAAGTATTGTTCATCAGCAGAAACTCAGTGCAGGCAAAAATCATGGTTATTTTTGTCCTTGCTATCAAGTTTTGAACACCAGAACAAACCACTTATGCTGGTACCAGGAGTTCTTTTTCAATCCATGAGCAAAAAGCACCAGTTGATCAGCATAAATACAATATTTAACATTGTGATCTCCTGTAAGTGTTCCACATTTAATTCCAGTGTGCATCCACATGAGGTGGGGACTGCCAGCAATAATAGCACCAGAATGGTCATATTACCCAAACTAGTTACTTTTAGAAGGGACTGTCAATCAAAAGCAATGTTTCAATATGCAAAAGGAAAGAACAAATTGTAACCAAGCAACTGGAGAGTGGCCGTCACCAAGGAGAACAGATGATAATTAAGCTTTATGCATATGCTTTTACACAAACAGGAGAAGTGGAACTTCTAAACAATCTGACTTGAATAGCAAGAACAAACATTGCAATGAACAGTATTCAGAATCCCTGTATTGGAAACAATTGGTCCAGAATGCAGAAGTTTGTCCTCTGTGTTTTAGAATTCTACTGAAAAGTTTACTTTGTTTTCCTCTTATCATTTAAGACTGATGCAGTAGTTTTCAGTGCAGAAGTTTCCAAAAAGTAATAGCACCCTTTTCCCTCTACACATGGTGTTAACCAAAGCAGGCAAATTCTCTGGGTGAGACATCTAAAGCTCTGCCATTCTATTGCCTAGAGGGTTTATGGAATATTATGTATTACTGAAACACCCAAGAATAAAACATGATGCTGTATTTGTCACAAGTGTTTGCTGTGTCAATTTCATTTACACCAACTTAGGACCATGCAGGCACGTCCAACTAATCTGAAAATTCCTTCACCATGTTACCTCATATAGGAAAGGTAATTGTGGAGCAACTGAGGTAGTTGGAGGGAAAGCCTCCTGGCAGTATAAAGTAGACAAACCAGAGATTGTTCACCTAAAGCATCAGATCCACTTACTGAGCCAGGAACAACAAATGCAGTTGACCTCTGAAACCGAAAATAAAGTAACAGGTAACAGCCTCTGTCTGGAGCAAAGGCTTTTTAAATGTAGGAAGTGTTCTGGATATGGACTAACACTTCAAGGCTTCCATACACTGGAGTATTACCGAGGCTGCCAGAAGGAGATAAACGTGGTACAGTGCTGTGAAGGTTCAGGCTGACTGCTGGGACACAGAACTAAGCTCTGGAAGCAGGTTTTGTATGCATGCAGCAAGGAGGACCCAACTACTGACAAAAACCAATGCAAGCCGCAAAGCAGCAGCACGTGGATTTCCCAGGAGGCTGCCACAGATGTCACTGTGGACTCTTAATCCAGCAACAAGATGACACAGGATATTCTGAAAAAGTTTCCTGCAGCCTTTGCTTTCCTTTACGCTACCTGCTAACAAAGCTTCCTTAAAGAAACTTCCTTTTGTGACACCTGTAAATCAGACACTCCAGGTACTGATTACCATGTTCTTTGATATGATCAGATCAGCATCTGAGGTGTGACAGTTCTGATGGGACATGGAAGGGCATAGAGGAGAAGGCTGGGTATTCAGCCTTTCTCTGGTGTGAACAGATCTGATCACCCTGGACTCCAAGAACTTGGCACTGATGCACTCAAATAAGGGGAAGCAAAACCAGGTGTGACCCAATTGCAGAGCCAAGAATGTTCTACACAATGGTAACAAAATCTGTATCTTAAGTCCCAAGAAACTTTGCATACAAACTAAACAGTCAGCAAAAGTGATGAACGCAATGTTCTGGTTTGGTTAACAGCATAAATAAAACTCCACAGGACAGGCACACGCGGTCCCTTGTATAACTCAAGCTATACTGCTGGGCATTATTCTTTGAGAAAAAAAATAGTTTCAATCTCATGACTATGTTTTTAGATAAAATTCTTGCCTATGTTAACTTGAAATTAATCTAAATCAAAACCCACTATCCCTGAACATCTCTTCAACTCCTAATGAACACCATAGCCAAGACATTTTGTTACGGAAAAACGCATTATAGGTAATTATCCTCAAGCTTTGGGGGAATCTGAATCCTTAAACGATTTTGCTTCAGCTATTCCAGCAAAACAAATTTTTAAAATTATTTCTGATAGCAAACCTCTCTTTCTCTGTATAATTTCTTGGCTGGTGGCTCTCCTTCAGATTCCTTGGACTTGCCAATGTTTTGGAACTCCTCCAGCTCCAACGCTTTCTCTCTTGCACTTTCTATCACATGTTTTGGGAAAGCCGCCAACTCTGCTACATGTATTCCAAAACTCTGGTCACAAACACCTGGATGCAGAGAAAAAAACCCCAACAGTTAAGAATTGTCAGAAGATAATATGGCTACACAGAGATTATAAGGACATGCTTGTAATAGTTCTCTGTTCTGAAGAATTAAGTGCATGACATGATTTGGTTCTCCCCAACACTTTCTGATTTACCTTTTCTACTAAAAATGGTAACAAAGACTGAAGAATATGCTCTTATTTAATTAAGCTCTATTGGAGAAGTAATTGCAGAGCTCTAAAGTGCTTCAGGAAGAAATGGAAAACTCTTAAGGCAGAGAGAATTTCCCTCTCGTACTTGAATGAAATTGAACAATGATTTTTATTAAAGTGGCACAGTCTGTAGAATATAATAATTTGCAAGTTTTTTAATAGATATCCCTCACATTTACTCTCTACCTATACAAAAACATATGTGTGTGTATAGACAAATATTTAAAATGTTGCATTCTCAATCCTCCCTCTCCTCCTTTGCATCTGTACCACATAACTCCTCAGTCTCCAGGAGTCATCATCTTAAATTATATCAAAATCTTTCAACTCTAACTTCACACTTACTTCAATTAATACACTGTTTATAACATGTGTTTGAGAAAAGTCCTCATAATTGCTCAAAATACATAAATTATACACAGTTACATAAAACAATGTTCACTTCAGTATTAAAAGCCCTCTGATAAAATCTATCAACTCTTACTTGTTTACATTATCATAATTCCATTTGTCCTCCCACAGATATTACTACATCCTTTTAATTCTGGTCTCCAGCAAGGAGTTAAGAATAAATTAATTACACTTGCAAAATGACAGTTTTGTTTTGTTTTGTTTTTTTAACTAATCATCTATTAAATACTGGGTAACCAAAGAATAGGTGAAGGAAAATTTAGCATTTAGACTTTTTCTGTTTTATTAACCTTGTAATCTCTCAGGTTTCTTAAAGGAAATTAACACATTTGAGCAGGAATTAGTCTTCTTGATTTTGTATTAAAAAGACACACCCCCCCCAGACCCAAAGCTAACTTGCTTCTCAGCTCAGAGAATCCTGAGCAGAGGCCTGGAGAACAGTACTTCATGTGTCTCCTCTTCCAGTGATTTTGTCACACTTGAAGCATGATGACAGGTTTGAAAACACTGGATTAAAGTTCCTTGTCATGCTTTTCAGGTTTAGTTATACATTTCAAATTACATGAAACCTGTTATTTGTTTTAAAACCCAGCTATATCTGAGCTGCCTACACGGACATCCTTGATGGAGCAACGTTAACAATTCCAAAAGGGAAACACTAAATGCAAAAACTTAGGTGAAAGGTGGATATCCAATTTGAGACCAGGTATTTAAAGATGAAGATTTCATAGTGTTGAATCTCCTCTGACAGAGGTTTAAGTAGATAGATAAAAAATACTGCATCTCCATGCTCAATAGCAGTTCCAGGAAAATGGGGGAAATGAAAAGACACTGCATGTACAAAAAGATGTGTATGACTAAAAATGGCAAAACTGATTGAAGAAAAACATGCAACTGGGCTTCTACAGTTTTTATCAGGACCAGAATGGCTGAATTAATACAAGTTTTAAAAACAAAAGGAGTGAGTTGAAGAAAGACAACTCACCCAGCTGTCTGGGGAATATTAGGGGGTTTTATTGTACGAGTTGCTGTTCGAAAGGATCTAGAAGGTAGAAGGTTTTGATATAGTGTATATTAATTCCCTCTTCAACCAATATGCCAAAATAAGGCATCTAAATAAAGATGGCTTGTTTGCAGATTCTGTACATCACCATCTCTTGCTGCACCAAAACCACTCAGTTTCAATGCACACTTGCAGCAATTTATGACGATTTTTCTTCAGTTCCAGTGACACACTAAATCACCTTTTAAGCACCAATTTGAGCAAGGCATTCAGAGGGCTCTGAACCTTCACTTTTTGGAAGGAGTTCAACACGTGTTGGAGAAGATGGGAAACAGCAAACTAGGAAAGAACCACAGACACCTCCTCTCCACTGGGACTGGCTGGGGACCAGGGCCACAGCACTCTGGAGTAACATTCAAGCAATGACTGGGCATTCCCTAGGAAAGTGCAACAACAGTGCCCATTTCTAAGGAATAAAGATCCCAAAAGACAAGGACACAGAGTTTAAAGGTACAGGGGTGTGGCAGACAGAGCTAATCCACCCAACTTTGAGTAGACTCTCAGCAAAGCCAGAGGAGAACAGTGCTTCTCTTGTGATTCCCCTTGCTCAGAGCAGTCTCCCAAGCCTTACAGAAAACTACCCAAAGCCTAATTGCAAGATTATAGCCAGAGGGGATTACAAAATTAGAAGTGGTCATACATGTAATCTAAGGGCACGAAATGAAGTAATTTCATGGATTTAAAACCAGAAGAAATGAGTAAGAAATAGTCACTTAGTCATGTCATGGGAGTAAAACCAGCAAGGTAACAGATGCAGGATAGCCAGAGCGTTGTACAGTAACCCTGTTCTACCCATCAAAGTGTCATCTGACTCATTCCTTCGTTGTGGAACTCAGAAGAGGAAAATTAAGAGGTACACAGAGTAAGGAGTACTCTGCCCACATTTTAAATCAATATCTCAGCCCCAAGGTTGCCAACTGGACTGAAATGCTCTGGTGAGAACAATCCAAAATCACTGCAGAGTTCACAGCTAAATTAGAATGCCATACATGGGCACACCTTGCAAGCCACAGTTACAGCCCTGCTTTATTTAGCAATAAATACAGGCTCCTGCTGAAGGGAGCAAAAACACATGATGGAGGATATAGGGAAGCAGGAGGAATAGATTAAATGTATGCCTAATTAAAAATTGTTTAATTTAATACTGAAGGAATAACTGGATCCACTAAAAGACTTTAATTAAATACATCTAACTGATCTTAGACTAACAAAACAGGCTACTTGTTGTTTCACTATGATGCCACTTGCTAAAAATTAACCATATGATTTTTCCTACATCAAATTACTGCATAAATTGGGCAACATAAGACTAAGCCTTATTATAATGAAACAGACATTATTAAAAACTATCAGCACATAAAAGGTGCACTCATTTCTTTTAAAAGAACAGTGTGAGAAATGTAAGTCTCTTACATCAGCAGGTTGAAATGACTGATTTAGGAAAACAGAAAATAACATTCTGGAACCCTTCTCTCTGTCTTTAAAAAAGAAAAGGGAAGCGATTTAATAGCGTTGACTTGAGTGGCAGAAACAGCCTAGAAACCCTAACAAATAATCATCAACATCATCAGCAACTGTGCTCACAGAAGGACAGAGCTCCTGTCATACACACTGCCTATGGACAGAGAAGAATGTATGTATTATGAACCCTAAGCCTGCAGTATGACATTGAGTTTTTGGGGGGATTTTTTTTTTCCATTAAGCTTTTTCTTTCCTAGGGCAAAACGAAGTTCAGACACAGTCTCACCTTCCTTGACACGATAAAGCATGGTCAGCGTGTCATCGCTGGTCAGAGCGGTGACATGGAGGTTATTTACTGTTGGCACTTGGTCAGCAAGAGCTGTCAGCTCATGGAAGTGTGTAGCAAACATGGCAAACCCACAGATTTTGCTGGCAATGTATTCTGAGATGGCCCATGCTAAGCCAAAGCCATCGTAGGTAGAAGTTCCTCTTCCCAGCTCATCAATGATTATCAGGGAGTTTTCAGTTGCTGTCCTAAAAACACAAGAGCATTTTAAAACGTTTGAGAGCAGCATGAACTCTGGATATTGGAGTATCACAAGTTATGCTGGGGATGCAGAGCATGGAAGAGGCAAAAGACCCTTCTTCTTTACAAATATAGTGCAGACACAGCATCACACAGATCATTCCAAATTAGGTTCTTTGTCCCATTTAGACTTTGGCCTCTCAGCAGCAGCTCTGTATTGACCACTGGAATAAACAGAAGGCTACTTCAGGAACTTATGAACCAGCTAAAAAGAACTTGAGATGCTCCACTAGAATTCCCCACAAAAGAAAAATCTTAAATGCACCTTTCTTAGAGCGCCTCCTCTCCCATCGACCCCAAACAACACAATCGAACAAAAGCACAAGACTTGCCTAAGGATTGAAGCAGTTTCCAGCATTTCAGCCATGAAAGTGGACACTCCTTTCAGCTGGCTGTCTCCTGCTCCCAC
Organism: Edolisoma coerulescens; assembly: GCA_013397115.1. Lineage (NCBI taxonomy): Eukaryota > Metazoa > Chordata > Aves > Passeriformes > Campephagidae > Edolisoma > Edolisoma coerulescens. The sequence continues at coordinate 107,606 of VWZW01006801.1, read as the reverse complement.
CCGAGCCAGGATACAATCCACAATGGTTATCTCTGCAGACTCACACGGCACAAAACACCCAATTTGGGCCATAAGAACAATCACCCCTGTCTGTCGGATGTATGTTGATTTTCCCCCCATGTTAGGGCCTAAAGAAGAAATTTTCCAAAAATTAATTAAAAAAGCATCATCTTTTTACAATGCAACAGCTCTTTTAAAGGAGAACAGGCTCTAAATTATAACAAAGAGTGTTTAAACTTATTACTCTCTTGCCAGAAAAGAGCAGCAAACTTGTCTAACAGGTGCAACAAGTGGCTCCAGGGCTAACAAGGCTTGCTTGTTTGTCTTACTGAATGCTCCTTTTTCAAAAGAAAGGTGATCAGAGAACATTAGGAGCCTTCCTAAGTTTTGGGACTTTTCAAAAGTATAAGCAGTCACCTAAAACATGTGTTCATACCTAAAACTAATAAGCCTTAAATTAAAAATCATTAGTATTTATTTCTGCTTAAGAATTATAATAATTTGTTTTCACCTCAAGCAACTATTAAAATTTCTCTATAAAAATGAAACAGCTTAGTTACAGACTGGGTACAAGCTAATGGGTGACTTAGAATCAGCAAACCCAGATATTAATTAGTTAATTGTAACTGAAGTACAAATGAAATAAAAAGTATTATCTAGAAAACTGATCATTAAAACCAATTTTACGCTTTTGCTAGCCAGAAAAAGAAGCGTGTTACCATGCATTTATTCAGATTTTCAGTTTTTCTTTTTGATTATGTTAGAAGTGCTCATTAATCATTCTCTAATTTCAGATCTTTGCTACTCAGAACGTATGTCAAGGACATCTGGATGGAAATTAAGAATCAATTAAATCTATAAACACTAAAATGTTTTCGTGTGTAGTAAAATTATCTTAATTACACCAGAGAAAAGGGTAAAAAATGGTACAGTCATTGAAACATGTTTTGCATTTAAAATCAACTTTAATACTTCACAAAGAAAACACTAACAAAGAGGCTGCTTAAAATCTTGCCTACAAAAAGTGCCTTTGTGGCTACAGTACAATTGACGCCTAGTGGAATTTTCCACATCACTATAGCAGGGTCAGGCTTTCCAGCTCCTGAAGTTGCCTGGCTTGTGGAGTTACATTCACTAAGGCCTTACTTTAAGGAAGGACTAATTTTTTTCTACTGTCCTAGCAGCCTCTCTTTTCTTCACAAATGACTCTTTGTAAATTAGTGATCACCTTCTCCAAACAGTGCACTACAACAAAAATCATAAAAACCAATTCCATCACTATTAGTTTGGATGATGAGAAATATGTCTGTATGTACAGAAACATGTAGAATATTCACAGTCAAAGGTAACATTTCACATGAACATTGCGGACACTTTTAAAAAAAATATATAATCAATGATAGCAATAAATAATAGCTTACAAATACCCTTCCTTCTTTTCCAGAGCTAAATCTTATTCCCCATGCAGAAAGATAAGTAACTCAGTAGCTGCTTGCCCTTGAAAAGAGAAATTGTTTTGACAGAACTTTATTAGGTTGCTGATTTGTTTTGCTTGTTGCTGGTTTGTTGGTTGTTTTGGTTTTTTTTAAGACATCATTATTGGAAATACTCGAGACATTTATAAAGTAAATACCAAACAAAAAAGAGAACAGAAATATTTACCAGTAATAATGTGGAACATCTGCTTGCCCTTCTCAAATGTAATGTCATTGGGGATGAAGGCCACCTCATCCTGCACTTCGATGCAGGGATGCCTGGCACCCCTCAGCACAATCCTGCCTTGTCCCTTCTCCAGAACGACGGGACGGACGTAGGGCACCGGGGCCCCGTTTGACACGTGAGCAAAGCTGACAATGGCATCCAGCTGAGCTACCACATCATTCATCGTCTGTATGGGCTCTGCATAACCTGGTTTGCATTGAGGAGACACAAATTCAGTGCCATTAGCAATTCTTTTGGTCTTGCTGAGAAGGTACCTTGAAGCCTATACTGAGTCCATCAAGTTAATTCATCTGCAGGAACAGTTCTGTTCAAGATGGAAGTCACCTCCTGTGAGAGTCTGGGATGTGACCCTAAAGTTTCCTTGAATACCTTGGGACTTGAATACCAAGGGGACTTCTTCAGACTCAGAAAAGGAGGAGGTGAGGCCATGTTGATTATTTTCCCTCATCTGGAAATCCAGTATGATCCCTTCCTCAGTAACACACTCTGTTCTAATGCTCATGCAAGCAAAGACACCAGAGACAGCACAGACAGGTCAGACACAGCAGCCACCTATGTTTATGTGACTGATGGCAGGGGGAGGTCTGTCAGATACAGTGCCTGTGACACCAGACTAGACGGCCCAGCATCCCTAGTACCAGCTTGTAAGTTTTGGTGTTTGGTTTTCTTCAGTGAAACAGATGAGGGACTGGGACTGGGTCCAAATTCCCCAGTGTCTCTTCTGCTTTTGGTGAAGGATAATAAAGAATGCCCTGTAAGCAGGCAATCTTGGAGCAAAATATATGGAAATAACTTAAGAAACCAATAATTTTTATTGCCATATAAGCGATGACTGACTTGATCTTATATTGCATATCACTTTTCTTCACAGACCTCAGGTCCCACTCCTTCAGTTCTCTGTTGTCCTTCACTTCTTCTGCTGTTTAGGTGAAGGTGCCCAGAGTCAGGGAGGTAGGTGGAGGATAGATGTGGCCTTTATGGTCTTATTTTTGTTCCTATTATGGGATTAGCATTTGCACACACCTCATCACTGCACATTTGCAGCAATGCCAGGAACGGGTCTGGCGACAGAAGACAATTCATATTTCAAACTTTCAACAGCTGTCTGCAAGCCACACCTCACTTTTCACACCAATTCTTTGGGCAATGTTACAGTTTGTCTCTGTAAAGACCCTCGAAGTAACTGCAGGTCCCCCCAGCACTCCAGACTGTGACACACATCAACAGTGGCATATTCACCTGAAGCAATGTTAATGATTTCCTTAACAATTGCATCCTGAGCCTCTTCATACTCTTCCCTGTTCCTTATGTATTCATCATTGATGGCGCTCAGCTTGCTGTGAACAAAACACGAGTATTTAGAAGCTGTGATGTTCTGCCTTCACCTACAATGCCAGACTTTTGGCCTCCTCATCCATGAGTCAATACCAGGTGTCCCCACCTGTTTTAACAGCAAGGTTCAGCATAAAGACCACAAAGCAGCTGACCTACAATTCATCCACACCAAGACAGCCTCAAGATTAATTCCAAGTTTAAGATCATCCATAAGGGCCAAATCAGAAATTCTAGCATCAACACATGACTCTTAAAAACATCTGTGTTTGTTAGAGATGCTATGTGATAAGGACTAGCTCTTAAAACTGAATTTCTGGCTATTTTGCTACATTTTGCTGCTAAGCAACTGTGTAATTAGCCCAGAGTCCTACAACAAGCTTATCAGATCTGAAGGCATTGACTTCTTTCATTTAGTAAAAACCTCAGTTAATTACTGTCACTATGAACAGGTTCTGGCCTGCAAACCAAGGTAAGCTGAAATAAAGAAAAGAGTTTAAACAAGTTTTTATACTTCTTGTCTCCTAAACAAAGAACAAGAGTCTGCAAGACTGAATAAGAAACACACCCAAGTGGTGTGCCCACACCATAGGCAAAAGTCAGTCTTGTGCTTCTAGTACCACCTACAGAAGCAACTATAACTTAACTAAGCACAGAGAAGTCTTTTTTATTAGTGATGCATGGGCTGCTTCACTAAGGGAAAGTAACAGATGACACAGTACAGGTTCTAAGTACATCTTCTCAGTTACAGAAAAGCCTAACTTCATCATACATTTAGATTCACAACATATTTAGAACCAGAAGAAGCTGTTTTACATTTCAGGGATGTTTTTAAAAAATATCCTCCGAGTAAATGTTAAAAGAAAATGCAATTAAGGTTTACACTTCGTTCATTTAAGTAAATTGGTGCGAAATACACCAGCATATTGCTTGGTGTGAACCAATATGTTTGCCCTCCTTTTCAAAGGTAAGGATTTATAACTATGAAAGTGAGTGATTAACAGAAATCAGTCACTATTAGTGGTAGCCCTGGCTTTAAACCAACCTTGCCCTGTGGGCAGTGCTCATCACACTTGTGTGTCAGTCAAGACCTCTCCCTCTGAACTCACACACAGAGCAGGAGCAGCAAGGTTGGTCTGAAATAGACTGCACCATATATTAATCTCTGCTGCTTTCACCCTTCCATGGAACACAAGCAGGAGGCTTAAAAACTAGTTTCCTCATGCGTGTGCCACTGACAGACAAGGAAGGACTTGTCAAGAGGCTGAAGTCCAGTTAGAGGCTGATTATTAGCAGAGTTTCCTAGGGTTGATACTGGGGCTGATCCTATTTATGCCTTGATTAACAACCTGAACAATGGGACTGAATGCACTCTCAAATGCACTCTCAGCAAGGTATGAACAATACCACAGGAAGGAGAGCTGGCAGTATGCTGGAGGTCAGGGCTGCCATTCATTGGGATAACTACAGGCTAGAGAAATAGGTGAACAAGAATTTCAGCACTAGTCAATACAAAGTCCTGCACCTGGGATGAAGTAACTCCATGCACCAATACAAATTGTGTTCCACATGGCTATAAAACAGTAAAAAAAACCCCCATAAAATCCTCGAGGGACCCAGTGGACAAGAAGCTGAACACAAGCCAGCAGTGTGCCCCTGAGGCAGAGAAGGCCAAGCCCATACTGGCTGCACTAGCTAGAGTGGACCCAGCATGCTGAAGAAAGTCATTCTTCCCCTCTATTCAGCACTCCTGAGATGACATCTCTGGTTTTGGGTTTTGTCTTGCCAACACCGAACCTGGAGCAGATGGTCACCACAAAGGTACAGAGCTGGAGCACATGGCACACAAGGACATGCTGAGAGAGATGTCTGCCCAGGCTGAGAGAACCTGAAGTCACCCTGGAGTGAAGAGGCAACAGACTCTCCTTGGAGGTGCAGAGCAAAAGAATGAGGTAAGATCCCAAGTTTCTGCAAGGAAAATTCTCATTACATCTGATTAGGAAAGTTTTCATAAATAGTAATTCAGCACTGGAACTTGTGCCCCATGAGACTGTGAAGGATACTTGAGAGGATGGGCACTTGGGCAAAGCCTTGGGCTACCCCATCTAAGCTTGAGATAGGATCTGATTTCCAAGGTGCATCTGCATTGAGTGAGGGATAAGAAGTAGCCTTCAACCCACGTTATTGCCCAATTCTGCACATGCCACTTTCTACTTCGTTTGCTCTGTGTAAAAACACTGAAGAACAGAGAATTATCCCATGACTGATGCAGCCCTTGCTCCTGCTAAAATGCTCTAAAAGAGCTAAAATTCAACAAAAAATACAGACTTTTCAGCTGATTTGTGTCAGAACTGCTGTCCAGACAAGGACACACAGAAACCATTAGCCTGAAGACTTAAATTTTTCAGCAGCTCAATCAAAAGAGCCACAGAATTGAAGTTCAATACACAGGACTAATAGAAATCAGAGAGGATTTGGAAGAAAGGGGAAAAAAAAGGTAATCACCAACAAAATTGCTGCATGTCACATTTGGTGATAAACATAAATAGCTCTTTCCCTACTGCAGTTTGTATCTGTATAAACAGTCACAGTAAAAGCAATTATGATACTTGCTGCAGCTAAAACAGAGAAATTAGCCCAAGTCAAAGGAACAAAAATAGATAACAGTTGGCAATGTAAATGGGGAATGCAGCTTTTAACATAAACTCTATGAATGTTCTTCCCTCATGCCAGTCCTGCTCAATATTTCAATCTGTGAGCCAATTAAAAAGGTGAAAATCTGCCATTCAAGATGTAGGGAATCCAGTTTATCAGCATAATTATACAGGAACAATTCTTTTACTTTCAGAACAGGTTTAAAAAACTACTAATATCATCTCATACCTGTTAGTAAATTTCACACCATTCTTCTGTGTATCAATGATTCCATATTTCGAATTGTTACGGAGAGCTTTTTCCTCCTTACAAGTTACTCTAAAGTGATGTCCAAACTGTGAGTTTGTCTCCAGTTTGATACTTTTGCCAGCTTCCAGACCTTTCAGATGAAAAGAAAGAAAAAGAAACCAGCTGTATTATCACCAGTCCTGCAGCCTGTGCTATTCCTGCTCACTAACCCTCAGTTCCCACGATTTGGCCTCTCTTACATGACCTAATTCAGTAGACTTGCTTTGGTTCTGTACAGGTAGGAGAAATACCCAGACCAAACACAAATATATGGATTCCTTCTCTGCTCTTACTTTAAAATGCTCTCAAACTGCATATTCAAATCAGGCTCACAATTATTGTATTGCTGTGAATTCTCCAGGAAGGTGAAAAATGCAAGGACACTCTGTATTGCTGCTGTAAGCACAGCACCTGTACTCTCATGATCCTTTTACTAACATATAGATCTGTTACAAGATTTCTCATTCCATCCCTACACAATCCTGGCTTTCCTTCTTTTCATCCAGGTGATTATCTTTACACTAAAAAAAAATCAAGACTAAAAAAAATATGCACGCTTTTAAAGGTATAACCTAAAATAACTCTGGTGTTGCCTGTTTTCCTTGTCATACCTGCATTAAAAGTTGGTGGGTTTTTTTTTTTAAGTTGCTCTTTGAATGCCCAGTTCATCAGCTGCACATGGAATTTTTTGCATAAGATCAATTTTTTGCATCAATTTTTTAAATGTCTTATTTGCTTACACATTACATTTTGCAAGGAACATCAAAAGAAAACTGAATGGACACCCAGGATAATGCACAGAGGGGGAAAAAAAGTCTCGATGCAGGTCCTCAAAGAATGTAAAAAAGAACTAGACTTAGCCAAGAGTCTGATGAGTTACAGTTCTACAAAATGGATTCTGCAACATATATGATAATCTCTTAAATATTTTGGAATGCTGTTTAAAAAAAATAAATAAAGGCCAAGTTATAAACTAAAAAGCACTCTGTTTTCAACAGCTTGTACTGAGGCAACCAAAGTCATACCAACTCAATACAAACATCCTTTAACCCTTTAACTCCTTTATACCAGTTTTCAACACCTGATTGCAAAACATTTTACAAAGGAGTCAAGAATCAAACCCTACCTAGTTCTTTGGCTGCAGTCTTTAGTAAGGACTGCATTTTTTCTTCCAGTTCATTCATCTTCTCTCTTAATTCTGTTAAATTAGGATCAAAAGAAGCCTTGACAAGAAATTCGTGATTCTCCACCTAGAGAAAAATAACAAGAAAAAATTTATAAGAACATAGACAATAAAAAAATAAAGAATCATCTCCCTGATCATACACAGTGAAATGAATTTACTTAATAATTTACTCAATTTTTTAATATATATAATGTTGTCATGCAATGTTGTTTGTGATAGTTGGTGTCTGGTTCAACTGCAAAACAAATATATCTTAAATACTGTTTTTCTCAAATAATATACTTTATGCAAGCAAAATATACCAATTTAACAGACTCCTTTCTGCTGAAATGGAGTTGTCTGCACATTTATTTGCAAACAAATAACTGAGCAGTAGGCAGGGCAAAAAGGGAAGTCAGAGGGAATGAAATTGCTATGTACATCATCTGTCTGCTACCCTGGACTAAGGCAGCTAATCAAGACAGAGTGTAAAAGGATGGGGTGTTTCAAAACAAGAAGCCTTTGAAAATGGAAGTTTCTGAAACAGTAATTTCTGCCCCAAAAGAGATTCTAGAGGTTAAGGAAGGAACCTACATTGTATCACCAAAAATCCTAGCAATTTCAACCCAGCTCTTGAGTTGAAAAGCAGACACGGTTCCTTCTCGGGGATGTTGTATTTCATCTTTTTTCTCTCTTCCCCGTGCTTCCACTGCCAGGTGGCTATGTACCAAAAGCACCACCAAACTCTGAAGTTGCCCTGACTTGAGGAGGAGGTTGGAGTAGATGCTTTTTCAAAGTCACCTTATGATTCTGTGATAAATAGGAATGGAAGTGACAGTTTCTCAACTTTTATTACAGCTAGGTAAATGAATAACCACATCCCACGCTTTTTGAACTTAGATGTTTCTTTTTATATTAGAATGGATTATTGACATAATTTAGTTGCTATGACAACCTATCCTTCAATTGCACTCAGAATAGAACTGCGTATTTTATTTGAACTCCCTCAAACTCCAAGAGGAATTTCAAGTCAAAGTTCAAATTCTAATATTCATAGGGACAAGGTTCATTCTTCTGGTAAAACCAGTGTTGGCTTATCTACAGACATTTTCTAGTACCTCGAAGAGGGGGGAAAACGAAATCCAACATGCCAGATTCTGTAGGATTTGATTAAAAATAACTGACTTGTTATTCTGTTTAGAAGGACAACAAAACATTTTTAAAGTAGAACCTGAAATGAAATGCAAAGAGCTGGACTATGAAGGGTGAAGGCTTAAACAGCTGTTAGCTTTAAAGAAAACAGAGTCCCAGGGCACACAAACTGCATCAACAGATGGTCTGTAACTGGTATAAAGCTATAAATTTCTTCATTACCATACATCACAAATTACAGCAACATGTCAATCAAGCAGTCTTTCCATAAACAGTATAACACAGTTGATGGATGCACAACACAACACAAAGAGAGAAAACACAGTGCTCCTGCCTTTGGAGAAAAGTATGCATGCTCAAAATTTTAAAGCCATTGCAGTTTTCACAGGTACAACAAACTGCCCTTACTACCACGTCTGACACATGTTTAGGTAGTTCTCCTATTTCTACAGTCAGCTGAGACCTACACTTAGGACAATCCTAATCTTTGGTTAATAAAAAAAAAAAGAAAATCCTTAAAGACTCCCCAAGTAATAAACATACCCTGGGCTACATTCTAGATTTGATTCACATCACTGTAACTTTAAAAATACAAAGAAGCAGAGAAATGACAAATTACTTCTCCACTTTTAATACTGATGAGATTTTAAAAAAATATTTTCAGATCCACAGCATCCATGCACCCAAAGCATTTTTACACTGGCTAGATAATTTCAAATAGTGGGTGAATATCCTGTTGAGTATCCTGAATATTCAACTGATATACTAGTAGCTGTCTTCAACTATTCCACAGCTAAATTATCACTAGCTACTTAATATAGATGATCAATTAAATTTAGTGAGTATAGAGCAGATTGCAAGGTTCAATAAGAAACTTTAATGGCTAAGTAAACCCCACCCACACAACATTCCATACCTTATCCATGTCCAATGTTGTCTCTATCATCTCCAGAAACTTTGAGAAGTCAGAGCAGATATCAGTAAGAGGTGTTATAAATACTGCTAACAACAAGCTCTGGTGAGCTCCTGTTATGAACAAACAAGAAAAATTATCATTCACAAACCCCCACAAATTCACCAGAATTCATTTATCCAAGATAAACAACACAACTGCTTAGCTGGTTAATTCTTACAAAGATGGGCTATGATTATTTCACTGAAACACATGTACCTTTTTCTAAAATTGGCATTATCCCATCTACATTCTGATTAAGCTTGTACTTATTCTGTCATCTTTGTTCCTAACTGGGGCTATTAATTCCCTTCTACTTAGAGTAAGACTACAAACAACAGTATGAAAGCAAACCTGCTGTCTGAATATTACCAACTCTTGCACATAAAAAGCTGACATGCTTTTCACAAAAAGTATAGGTCTTATCATCCATGCTCACAGTTTTAAATTTTTCTTAATACAAAATTACCAAATACTGGGAATATTTGGTAATTACAGTATGGACATAGAAATGAAAGTGTATGTTATCTGGTTTTGTTTTCCACAAAAAAAGACCACATATTATAACCAGATCTTTGCAGTCACTGCTTTCCACTAGATAGGAAGTCATCAAAACTAACAGAGATACTCTGTAGCACTGCACAGAACAAGTCAAACTGCATAGAACACGTATTGGCTGGAAGTCCATGGAACACCAGAAGCACTGAACACCAAAAGCAGTTCACAGTCAACTTAACATGCACAGATATTGCCAAATTTGTGGAAGAAGTCTTTTCTTCAGGCAGACACAAGCTACAAATAAGCACCTATATCCAGCAGCCAGCTGTGGAAACGTTCTGTCAGTAAATGCATGTTTATATCTTTGCAGCCACTTCAAGTTAGGATTTAATCACAGAAAGATTAGCATTATTGACTATATGTTTACAAAAAATGCCTCAAAATGAATCTAATACTATGAGCTTACAGTCACTAAATCATGTACAGAATCATGTTGCTTGCCTCTAATATTTACAGGCAAGGCTTTGCACATCAACAGAGAAATACAGAATTAGGCTCTGGCTAATTCCAGAGCCTCTCAATTTCTTACCAGACTAAGGAAAAGGTCCTAGCCTTTCCTAAGAAAAATTGCCACACAAATTTATAGAAAAATTGCCACAGAAATTTACAGAAGTCACACAGTGAGGACACGATTACCCAAGTGAATCTCCTCTCTCAGGTGAAGTAGAAAGAAAAGGTTTGGTTTGATTCCTTTTTCTACCATGCCTTTTTGCTTCCCCACTCCCTCAAACTTTTAAAGTTAAAGCTCTAAACTGACTAATATCTATTAATAGAGGAAAAAAATCACATAGCGTTGAGAGATTACTGAACTTGCAAAAATGGAGTTTTCTGCTGACTAAAAATCTTCAAAACTATGAGATGTGAAATAAAGACTGTTTTCTATTCCAAATTTCTTGCTTGCTCTCATAATATCTTGGTTCTTTCCCTCCTGTAAGAAGACACATCTAAACCAACCTAGAAAATAAAAGGAGTCAAAGAAGCAGGAAGAGAATGAAGAGCAGAAGAAGTTTCATGTCCATTCTTCAGAGTGGACTTAGCAGTTCCCAGTGCCCCAGCTGACAGAATACATGGCACACACAATGAAATGATCTTCAGTATTCTTGAATCAATGAAAAAAGATTGTGCTTGGACTTTAAGTAGCAATGATAATTTCTTTTATTGAAAAGAGTAAGTAGGGAAGTTTCATGATGCCATTTCATTATTTGAGCTTGAACAGTACATCTCAGACACCATAGGAAGATGTCACATTCAAAAGTTAGAATATATTGATTATTTAAGTAAATAAAATACTAATGTATTCACATACAGGTCAAACTGATACACTGCAAAATTTATTTACACTTTTAATCCAGCTTCAAACTCAGTATCCAGCACTTGAAGGAAATAAAATAGTGGAGTCAGTGAATAATGAGGATTTCCAAAAGTTATATGCATGTGCTTTTCCTAAAACACATGGCATTAAGAGAATATGAGCAAGAAACACCACTGAAAAATTCTAAATTAAACTCCAACATGTCTTGCACCTGTATTCATAGACTCATAGAAAAGATGCATAGTAAAAAAAATCCTCTTTTGTACCTACTCAACATTATTTGCACGGAAATTAACCACTGAGAGAAAGACTAATAGACCTCTGCACCATCAAAAGCAGAGATGCATATTGATCACAAAGCCTATCTGTGCCCAGGTGCAGTTTTTCATTTAAACCATAATTTACTTACTGAAGCACAGACAAGTGTTTATGACATGTGTTGAAGACTATTAATATGGTTTAAAAATGTTGTCTGGAAATTAAAATAAAACACTAATCCTCAGACCTGAAACACAGAGTTTGGCAGCAAACTGACACCACTCTATCCAGGCAAAACAGACAAATCCCAATGACTAAGTGCACTAGTCACTCTGACAGTGCAATGGAAAGTGGGATAAAAGGAAAAGAACAATGGAAATTGGGGTAAAATATAGTATAGGTTTACTAGAGGCAGATAATATCCATACAGTGCAACATCTGTCTGAAATACTGAATGCCTGAGACAAAGGGGACTCTGCAGACCTAATTTGGGCTGTTCTAAAGCATTCAGCACGGCGTCACAGGAGATGCCAAGGTGCAAGATCTATGATTTATGCAATGACCACAGTGCAGATAAAGAGGACATCACCCACTTGCAAAAGATGAATGAGTTGAAAGGACATCAGTTCCCCCAGGGCTCACAGAAGCATTTATCTTTTTAAGATATGGGAATTCATATTAATGCACAAAAGAAGGCTGCTTATGAAAGTCACTAAAATATACAATATGGAAGATATCGGTAGATTATATTGGAATAAGATAAATCACAAATAGACTAACACTAAGTGACCTTGAAAACTGGGCTAACAGAAATGAAGTAAAATTTAACACTGAGTAAGATGACACATTGATAGATAAATGCATTTCCACTATGAGTAAGGGAATAATCAGTGGGATATGACAAAGGATGGGAGACAGCCAAGTTTGATCACAACATGGCTGTAACACACCAGTGCAACAGCCTGGGAAAGAACAGGACTGAAACAAGCAGTAAGAAGCATTTCCAAAAGCAGCGAGGGGAATTCAAGTCACTGTATACAGTATGGTAAAAATACACCTGAAACCCAGCATACAATTCCTGTATCCTGCATATTTGAAGAGTGTTTGTTTGAGATGGGAAGGAAGATGCTCCAGCAGCTTCTTGAAGACAGAAATCTTGTAAGTACTCAAATTTCATGCCCCAGCAATTTGAGTAATGAACAACGGCTCCCTCTTGCCAGCTAGAGCAAAGTGATTTGATGACTCAGAGTCCTTCCCCATCTTATGTAGACTTCTTATGCCTAAACCAGAAAAAAGTCATCTTCACTCATCACCCCCCTCCTCAGGTTTCAACATCCATAAAAACAAGGATTTCAACAAAACAATGCTTCATACTGAGGGAAAGGCAGTCACAGTTGATGACTTCATGGTTGTTCTATATCCCCATAGTTGCTCTATATGCCCATAGCCATTCACAGGTGAGTTCTGAAACTGGCACATACTCAGAATTGTCAAAAATCTTTCTGACTTTCCATCCCTTGATGACTTAAAACATTCTGTACAGTCAGAAACAGAAAAGTTATCAGATCCAGCCTGAATCACTCATGTACATTGAAAATTACCAGACCATTCATGTACTTTGAACAGGTGGTACAAGTACAAAGAAAAATAAAAATAACACACCACCTATTTTAAACTATCTTTAATATACTGCTGGTGATTGCCCTACTAAGTCCAACTGATTCATGTGTAGAACAGGAAGAACCTTTTGCAGTTTATTAACTTTTCCATATGGTAAGCTTAGCAGTTTGCCTTACACAGCTTGCTCCTCAAAACTCTAAAAATGGAATTGTTTTCCTACCCCAACATTATGACAGAGGAACTCTGTTGATCCAAATGGCAACTAAAAAGAAGTAAAGACAGGAAGCCAGCATTCTGAACTAACACCTCAGTATAAGATGGAAATCCAAGAGCTTCATGTCAAGGCTAAAACAAGCAGAGTCTGTTTGGAAAAGCCAAATGGACACGACTGAGGCAGCTAAAGAGTGGCACAACCCTTTAAGAACAAAAACAAACAGAAGAGTTACATCTGTCAGTTCCTTCGGAGTTTCAGATATTAACTGCTCTTGGAAATAACGCAGCCAGCAACCAAAAATTGATTTATTTTAAGATTAACGTTTCAGAAGATAAGTTTCATTACTTTAAGTCATAAAACTATAGTACAGAAAAGTATAAGGCACTGGGTAGCTTTATTTTCTACTCAAATAGAGGAAAGAAATTTTTGTAACCATACCATTTCAGACAACATTTGTTTTAAGGCTTTGGCACTTGCTTTATGCAAAGAGAATTTCTAACAAATTAATGGGCTTCTACAGAAATGAGCTTTCTGGCAGCTTAGAACTGCTATTGCTAAATTGAATCACCCCCTTGTTATGCTGATCCTATTCTGCATTTTCTTGGTAACACACAGAAAAGGAAAAAATGATCAGCTTTTGTATTTTCTAGACTTACTTGTCACAGCATTGTGCTTCCTACTAATGAAGATTGGAAGAAACCCTGGCATGTTACCTGTATCAAATACAGGAGCATAATGATTTTTAAAAAAAGCCATTTAAGTTATACCAATAATACTTAAATTGGGGGGTGTTGTGTTTAATTACAATTCGAAGTGGATGACAACACTATTGTATGAATGGTATCTTGTTTGTAAGGTCATAATACACACACAATTGGTCAGGAATTCTTAGAGACAAGTCCATGTCAAAGATTATCACACCATCACCCCACAGTTCAAGCATCCCAGCTACACACTAATTGGAAGACATTTTCCTGCAAAGATTTGGTTATGTGTATTTTTAAGCATCTGACTGGCATTTCAGAATTTCAGCTCATTTCACATTCAAATGTATTTAAGCTTTATTCCTGCAACAAAAGAACACAGGAAAAAAGTACTCCTTGGAAATCTACGCTCTATTTCTTTGCATCATCAGTATACTACAAAGCATTGAAAATAGATGGGGGTAGCATTACCTTCATGTTTTTTTAGTGCTTGCACAACATTAGGCAGTTGATTGATAGCCTGGTACATTCGGTAGCAGTCTTGTAAGTTTGCTGCTTGTCTCTGAAATTTCTTTGCCAGCCGGTTGAGGTCTGGAAAGCGACGCAACAGATCTTCTTGAAGGCACTGACGTAGCTCTGGATCCGTCACAAAAGCTTCAACCAAATTCAACCTACATAAGAAATTCGTAACAATGATTAGCATGGCATGATCTATAAGTCTTTAATGTCACCAGTTAGAATGAAAACACTTATCTCACAGTTTCTATCTATACCTTCTGTATGGCCTTATCCACTGGTCAACTTTCCTGGTGAAAAAAAACCAAACGAAAATAAGACAACACACGAGCTGAGAAAGCAAGGAAATTTAGCCTGTGTCATGGTTCTGTAGTTTTGAAGTTGGGGTTTTTAATCAACAGCATTGGAGTGCAATTGTTTCAAGTGCAAACACCAACATCTATCCTGTAGGTAAAGCTGACTCTCAGAATCAACTCTGAGATTGATACTTTCCCTTCACTATAAAAGAAGTCTATGGAAGAAGAGGTATTAAGCAGGAAAAAAAACCCCACTGTTGGCAGAGTTTAGCTCCCTGTGGTCAAGGCCAACACTGACACTGTGCAGCCGTGCAACCCTGCACCACAGGATGGGAAACCTTGTGGTTGGAAGGCACCTCTGTGCACTGACTGCTCCAACCCCTGCTCAAAGCCGGGTCACAGCTAAAGCCAGCTGCCCAGGATGGTGTCCAGTCACATTTTGGGCATGCCCAAGGATGGCCCCAGTGTCACCCCCTGGAACACACCCCTGCTGACTGACCTCCAGGGGGACTTCATGTCCCTGAGCCTGGCAGCTCAGTGAGTTTTCAGTCCACCACACTGTACTGATCTGGTCCATACTTTGAGAGATGTAAGAGGAGACAGTGACAGCTCAAGTCACAATAAGCAACATTCCCTGCTCTTCTCTAATCCACCCACCTAATCTATTTGTTGTAGAAGGTTATTGGGTCAGCCAGGCATGATTTTCCCTTTGTAAATCCATGCTAACTACTTCCAAACTACTGTTTGCCTCATGGCAGGCACTGGGGGGCTGCATTCTTATCAATGAGGGTACTGTCTGCCAGCCTTGTCACCACTGACTCCTAGCTTGCCTTCCCTTGCTGTTGCTCCCTGACATTTTGGTTTGGTATTTCGTTGAGGCTTTTTTTCTGTATTTTTTTTTAATTGTAGGTACGGGGGTTTTTAAATAGTGAAATAAATATTCTTTAAGTGTTGAAAGCAAGCATAAATCTCAATAAGAAGTGACAGAGCATTAAATTGTATTTCTCCACTAGAATGCAAGCAAATTTTCATACATTTCTTGGGGGTTTTGTGTCAGTTAATATTGCCATCTCTACACATTCTGCATTTGCAGTTAAAAAAAGAAGTCAGATATTGTTAATTTTGGAATGCCTGGGAGGTCAGTGCTCTCTGATCACACATTCAGAATATCAAGGAAGAGCTCTGCCTCCTTCAGAGACCTCCACATATGACATACTGTGCTGATTTCTGGTTAATAATATCTATCAATGTCTTTGCTTCAGCAGGGAAGTTAATTTTATCAAGAGACACGCAAGTAAAGAAAGGACAGCTTTCACCACATTATTCCTGCTGCTTTGCTTACTGGCAGAAAAATGCATTTGTTTCAATTACAGTAACATCTGCATTTGCAAACTGCATTGGAAATGACAATTTTTTTGTCATTCTGACAGCAGTAATCTCTACATTACACACCGCAGTGCTCTGCAGAGTGCCAGACACTGGCAACAGTACACAGGGGTTAACACAGTCCACTGCCTCAGGTAATTAGCAGAGACAGTCAGGAAAGAAAGGCTTTGGCCAAAGCAACACACGAGGTAGAGACTCCTGGACAGGTAGTGGTACATTTCTGCATACAAAAAATTCCAAAGGAATGTCCTTCTGTTTCAAAAAGTATTCTACCCCTACACTCCAGTGAATCTTCCGTATTATACCACAAAAAAAAAATCAACAAAAAAGATGAGAGAAGAATTCTACCTCTACATTTATCCATTCAACTACAGCCTTAATACATAAATTCAGAGATTGACATTACTGACACATAAGGGTGCTTTACTTCCAAAAGAAACATTAAAGTCTCAGCATGCACACAGTCATGTAGCCACTGTCAGAAGTAGACAGGAATACACTGAAGATACCTACTGCAAGAACACAGAGCAAGACTTGTATGAGAAACATCATAAAAGCCAAGCAATTTTCCATTCTGATCCCTGTTGGTGTTTCTGAGCACGATTTCTAGCTTTCAGACTTCTGTCAAATGGTTCGGAGGAATAACAAGAACTCCATGATGTTGTCACAGCAGACACATTGCCATGTCTATTACAAATCCCTTCAATTTCCTGAGCAGACCCCACTTAGGACTCACATCACAGACTGTTCTCTCAGAAGCACCAGCAGCATCCAGTGATCAAACACAGCTTTTAAAGACCAGATATTGTCTAAATATTAAGAAAAACAAAAGCAACGAAAACGGAACCAAACTAAAGACACCTGACACAACTGCTTAAACAGCCTAAATACAAGCCCACTAACCAGATGTCTTCCTTCCCCAAGGGATTAGAGAAGGAACCAACTTGCCAACATGAACCTCCCCACAGGAACCAAGTAGCTTGGTCATTTTTAGTCCTCTAACCTGCAAACAATTCCTTCAGCAAAAACAAAACAGGATTTACTGTAAACTTCTCCAGTTAGCATACCCATCTGTTCCTATTTATACCTTCCTTAGTCTTTAGCAGTTATAATCATGACAAACACACAAGAGGCTGCACTATCCTGATGTTAAGTCCTTTCACTTCCCAGATATTATGCAAGATTTGTAAACATATTTTTTGTTTCTCAGTTATCAAAATACCACCACACCATCAACCCATAAAGAGGAACTAGCTGCAAATACCTTCAAGTTTTATTATCTGAAAAACTGCAATAATTTATTGTTTAAAACAATCTTTCTTCACTTAAAAAAAGGACCAGGAAGAAAGCGAGACACATTTGGAATGTTTATCCATTATCAAAGTGAATTTTAATCCAGAAAAATACTATTCCTGCCTGCAGCAGGAAACCAGAGTTTGCTGGGTTTATCCAACCTGCTTAAACTACTGACTACTCCATGACTTCAATTTCAAAACTTCAAGTATAAAAACTACCTTTCTTTCTTATTTTGATGACCAATTTCACACACGCAAGAATGGGCAAAATTCAAGTTTACCACCAACATTAGATCCTCTCTTGCCCTCTCATGGTTTATGCTTAAAGTCAGAGAATTTAGCTTCTCTTCCAAGAGGTCCTTGGAAGATCAGTAATCCTGGCATATGGATATATACATAGAACCACTTCTGAAAACTTTCTGAATTTTGCACAGCTTCTATAACAGTCATTCAAGAATATCTCAAGCACAGCTTCTGTAATCTTATCTTTACCAGGATCTAGATTTTTTTTTTTTTGCTTGTGCCTTTTGCACAAACAAACCCTTCACTTTCATGCCACAGCTCCCTCACCTTGTTCAACAGCCTCTTGGATAAAGACCTGTCAAAGGCATTTTGAAAGGTCTAATTTAATTTTTTTCCCCTCCTCTTCTGTCCACAATGACAAGTTAAAAGAGTTCTCAGATCAGCACCAACAATTTTCCTCTGCCAAAACCATGATAATTAGACTAACATTTCATGGCCTTCCTGGTACTGTTCTATCTTCCCCCCTACATTTGCCAACCACGAAGATACACCTGACAGGTTTGTGTTCATGCCACATTTTGCGTAACAATTTCCTGTTGGTAAGAATACATACAAGGCTGCTGAACAGAAAGGGCTACGTTAAGCTAATGCAACTATAAGCCATGAATAATGCTCACAAGTAACAATGAAATCAAAGGACAGGTTGTTTTTAGTATAAAGTTCAGCTGAGGGGAAAAAAGAAAGAAAATACAAAAAGAAACAAATTTAAAAAATCCAAGAAAGTGTAATCAAACAGCAGCTGACTAGATAACTCGTTTCTGCCACACAGCCAAAAGGAAAGAAAAATAGGGCAAAACTTTCCACCACAGATCTAAGGCAGCACAGTCAAGATAACACAATTATAAGTAGTGAAACCACACTGGAACATAAAGGAAATCTTTGTTCCAAGACAGCTATTTAAATTTGCAAATAAAACCGCAAAACCAGCGAACAAGACTTCAGCTGATGGAACAGAAAACCAACACAGGTGCTCTTCTTGAACTTGGAAACTGTAACCACCTTTTATTCCTGCTATGCAAAACCAGGGCTGTTTACCAGCTTTGAATTCTGTGCACTAACCACTACCATTAGGCTTAGTGTGCTCTGGGAGACAGAGAGAGGAAAAAAACCTACCTATCTCCCAAGTTTCTGCTGGATTTTCCGGAATCCAACTCAAAACATTCCATCTTTTCCCCAGTTTTACTGTTAATAAGAGGCATCTCTTGAACCAACTACTGACAAAAGGCCAACATACCACACACATACACACACACCCCCCCAGAAAAAGACAACAAAAATCTGTTTTCAATCTAATATATGTCACACACTTTCCCAAGACACACTGCTTCCATTCCACTGAGGTCTGCATCACATTTGACATCAGAAGAGATTGCTTCTTCCCTTGCTACACCTATGCAGCATTTTTCATCACCATTTTAAGGTGCCTCAACATGGACATTGTCAGGAGGGTTTAATTATATTTCTAGGGTTTTACACAGCTAAATATCAAAGTCTAAGTTAATAGGAAAACATTAACCACGCCAGATTTGTATATAGATTTTATGAAGAAAGAATTCTGCATGTAGAAACAATAGCTAAACTAACAGACTAAAATAAAAGACCAGAGTTAGAAGGAATACAGTATTTATAATGCCTGAGAAGGATTGGCCAGCACCAAAAAAAAAAAAAAAAATCTAACAAACCAGAGTGCAATAAGATGAGTTATAAAGCAGCTGAAGTTTTAATCTCTCCTCCACCAACATCCCACAAAACCCTGGACAGCTCTGCACCTCTCTGTGCATGCAGGAAAGAAAAGACTTCCCTCAAGCACCTCTGCTCAGAAAAAGGAGGACTCTGAGAGTTTTTTAATCATTTCATGAAACTGGGATCCATATATAATCAGTAATATACATTTAATAATGAGTAACATACATTTAGTTGTTATTACAGGGTAGTGACTTAAAATCCCAATTACTCATAGATGTTTTCAGAAGAAACTGTACTAACTAAAAATTCCACATAACACAAGGAAAAAAAGTGTTAGCACTGAAATAAATTAAGAATGCACTTTCTTATAGGAGAAGCTGACTTATTTTTAAGAAGACTTTAAAGTTTGTAATTCCCTTGACTATCTAACAGCTGAGTCTTCTGAAGAGCACACACTTGTATTCTCTGCCTGCTAAAGGGTTTCTCTGACTGCAGATTAAGATCAACTTTCCTGTCCAACTGTTTCACTTGATTATGCAGAATTTTAACCAAGAAACACCACCTTACAAAAGCAGCATATTAAGGACTGCTTTAAAATGTACTGAGACTTTCATCTCACCACAAGTTTCAGAATATGCACAGTTGTATCAGTTTAATTTCATGTTTTGTTTATACAAAGGAAAGTGGAAAACCACTTTGTGTACCATTATGTTGTTTTCCCTCAGGTTTCTTTCAAACTCAGATCTCTTCTTAATCCAATATAGCCAAAGCAAATCCTCCCTGGACATACTTAACCTAGACAGGTAAAATGATACCCACCACCTTACCTGTTCTAATTGGGTTTTCCTTTTCACACAAGGCACATGGTATCGCAACACCCTGGAGGAAGCCCAGACTACAGCAAGTTGCTGTAGTTGATAAATACTGGCTTTTTGCTTTTTTCCACCACAAATAAGCAAGGCAGTGTCCTAAGGTCCCTTTAGGAACTTCTCCTGGTGACCCAGCAGTTCCCTAGACAATCATCTCTCTCCCAAAAATCATTCATAATCCAGTTCACTGCCCCAGGTAAGCAGTAGATACCACCTTAAATTTGCAAAGCTCTTTTCATGCCACAGAACTTCAGTGTGCTTCACAGCCTTTCAGGTATTAAGACAGACACCTAAGATTGTTAACTGAGGCACATAGGAGCCTAAATCAGAAATCTGAAGCCTGATACTGAGAATTACTTTAGTAATCCAGCACACAGCAGCATAAAAATCACACTAACCATCCCAGGTCATTTTGTCTCATACAATCAGAGCTGTTGCAGGCATTTATAAAAATAACATCCAAAATTTCTCAGACAAGCACAAAGAAAAAACAATGCTAAATAGCTAGGCAGCCCACACATGCTTTTGGAAGTGCTTAGTTATGCACAAAAGACTTTTTTTTATGAAACTGGTGCGGTCTTTGCAAACAATTAGAAATAAATGTAACACAAACCCTGAGGAATAAAGAACCAGCAGCTTTACAAAATCTAATACCATCAAAAGCCATTTTATTTCAGTCATACATCATAGGCTTAGAAGCACTGATCTCAACCCCCACTCAGGTCACACTGGAGTCTTTGCACAGGCAGAAGTTGCTCTGGTTTCTGGCAGCAAGTCTCCAGCTGATGGCAACACTTACCCAAGCCACAGGAATAGCCTGGGAAGGGGCTCACCACAGGCACCAGTTCTTGTAGTACTTTGAAGACAGAAGATTTGAATCCAGGTTTTTGATTCACCAAGAACTCAGAATGTTGCTTTCTGGATGAAATGTATACACACCTCTCCAGCACTTCTTACATACGAGACACAACACGCCAAGCAAGGGGTCGAAATCTTTCTGCTGTTTTAATGAAATTGTACCAATTTGGCCATACAATATCATTAGGGTCCAAACTCTTGCATCTGAGTATCACAAGCTGTTCACCTGAGCAAGCTGTCCTCCAGCTCTCCCAAATTTGCACGCACACACAAGTGCCTGTAGTTCAGAAGCAGACAACCCAGGCAATTGCAAGTGGCCCAGGTGAGAGGTTTGTGCCCAGGTAATCAAGACGTCCTCCTACTGTCTGCCAAAAAGAGAGCAGCCTGCAGCTTCACATGGATTCCCCTCCACACTAAATGGCTCAAGTTCTCTTTCCCACCTGCTCTTGCCCAAACAATGCAACCTTGGTCATTGTTTCCTCCCTGCACGCAAGCACAAAGTTGGTTTTGTTTCCTCAGCTAACATGCTACAAATGTTTCTGTATTATCAAATTATGCCACAGCTTCCCTCCCTGAAAACCACTGTCAAAAACTAAACACTCCCAAAAAGCTAAACTAAAAGATACAGTTGCTTACAAAAGAAAACTTTGAAGACCACAATGAAGAAGTACAACACTGTATATTCCTCCTCAATTCAGAATTTAAAGTGCATTACTGTTTTTTGTGAGGGATGTGAAATTACAGGCTTTTAACCAATGAGAAGATATTGTATAATACAGAAGATTAACAGAAACAGCAAACCAGGAACAAAGAGCCCCAGGGTGATACATTTCACAGTTCACCTGTAATGTCTGTGTTCTTACAAAGACAATGCTGTCATCCCAGTAAGATTACAGCATTCCTTGCACTCTGATCATCTCCCTAGCTTCTTATAAGATTTTGCAATCATTCACAGTTCTAGACCCAAAGAGAGTTTCAAAACTTCTCCTAAGCCAAAACAAAAAAGTCAGAGAGACCAAGCATGACTCGGCTCAGTGGTACATCTGGAAAGCTGTCCTGCTCTGTACACAGACAGGCCACGAAGCGTGGAGGAACAAAACCTGGCAGTCTGGGAAAGGCAGCTGTGGGTACCTCAGCTTGGCACTGAGGGTGATACCCCCAGCTGCAGCCCCCTCCTTAAACACACATCTTCATTTGCTGTGGTTTGTTTGCTTTTCACCTCTGGCTCCTCTGAACCACCTCACCCTGGGGTGGCCCTGCCAGCTGTGGACAAGCCCAGCTGTATCCGGATGTTGGCCTAAACTGGCTAGGAAATTATGCCCTTAATCCCAGTCCCACCAACACTTCCAAGCCGGCAGAGAGCAGCACTGCCACCACGAGAAGTGTGAGACAGTGCTGCTACCCACTGCTCTTCTACCTGCCATGCCGTCTCCCTCACCTTCTAAATGAACCACACCAAGGGATATCCAGGCAAGTATCTGAAGCCCTCTGAATGTATTTAGCACTTTAAATACTTGTTAAATTGTATTTAACAAATGGCTTTCACTCCATTATAACAGTGCAGCTCTTTGGAACCCGCTACTGTTGTCTTTTAATCTTAAATGTAACTTGAAGAGACCATGAATATCCTGACTATTTTTCACAGCCCTGTTGAAGTATAATCCCTTATAATACAGAGTCCAAGGTTTGAAGAGCAGCTTTAGACCCTAGGAGAGCCACAGAAATCAAAGTGCACACACTTTCCAGAGCTCTGGGTACTCAGAGTGTGCTACTAAGCAGCTGGACAGATCAGGCTCCCTGCTGCTAAACCTGGAAGATTAAGCAATATAAGAGAAAGCCACATCCAAATATCAGTCTCATGCCTTCTCTAGTTCTCCTAATTAGTCCCTAAACCATCCTACCATGATAACGATAATGGCTATTTCTAACTTCAGGACAGTCCATTTACAGATACATTTTGTATTTCAAACAAATGCAGTCTTCCAAATAAACAGAGCTCACACTCCTCTACATCAGTTACATTCATATAACATAGAATTAATATGTATCGGGGAGCAACAGGGTCTTTACCACCCTACATTCAGGTGAATTCCTGAATACACCATTTGAGTATTATGTCAAAGGCTAGAGAGCAAATTAAAGCCCTGAGATTCTATCAGGGATACCAGGCACAAAGTAACTATTTTTTGTAAAAATCAAGCACAGATTTGAAAGCTGTATGTATTGACTGCGAGGCAAGCTAGTAAGATCAGAATAAAAAACAAGACAGGATTATCAGGAAAAGCAGTTAATTCCAAAATAACATTGGGGTTTTTTCCTCCAAAGACACTTATTAAACTCTGATGTTACCAATAATTCATTATTTTTGCACAAGCTTTTATGAGCTTTCCAACCTCAGCAGATCAAGCAAAGTAAAGAAGAAAACAATTCTTCCAACAGAAAAATAAAATCTTTGGTCTTATTCTTGTCAGCAAAGTACAACTTGATGCAATTAAAGCCTTGCTCCTGAAGCAGACTGCTGCAACAGCAGTATTTTCAGACCCTGAGGGAAGGGAGTGCCTGGCATCATGCTGAAGAACACGCAAATAAAGCAGCACCACACCAGCAGAGCTCTGCTTGGCCTCCTCTAGCCAGAACTAGGGAGGCAGTGCAGGACTCTGAGGCAGGGACACAAACTCCCTACAATGAAAAGAGAAGCAAAGGAATCATCTTTCCTTCATTTACAAGGCAAGGCCAGCAGTGCTCCTGATGGCACCACTGCCCTTCCCACGGCCAAGAGCTGCAGGCTGTGAGCTGTGTTTCCCAGGAGCACAGAGGGGGATTTGCAGGAGCATTTCTGCAGGCAGGAGCTGACCAGAGCTTGCAGGGCTCCCACTGTTTCTCTCCAGGTAAGATTGAAGGCCACCTATGCCCTGCAGCAGGGACACAGAGACATCTCCCTCTCACCACCTCCTGCTGAGGGTTCACTCCCACGGCAGACCAGCCCTGGCTCTACAAGACTCAGGTCCTGAAAATATCAGAACATTTAAAACAAAAAATATTGCTCACGTCTAGATTCTAAAGAAACTTTCATACACCTGTTCATCCAACCTACACCCACACAATCACCCCAGTCATAGCTAAAACCAGAACCAGGTGTCTTTTATTTCCCATTCCTCGGCCTGGGTGTATTACATACAGTAAGTGTCACTATCCAGGTGATAGACAAGGAAAATAAACCATTACTTACTTTTCCCAAAAGCTGTATTTCCCAAATAAGAACAAAGTACTTTTTAATTATTACCAAGAACTGCCATTCAAACTAATTTTATGTAACAGCACTATTTAGATTTGATTCCCCTCTCCTCCTCTTTCTCAGTTAAGGAATAACAAAATTATTACCCTTAATGAATTAAACAGCTCCACAGAAGAGGAACTGGGATAAAAAGGGGAAATTCTCACCTTATAGTAACACGCTACTTCACACAATGATAAACAGTGTTCCCAATTTTTAAACATGCATGTTTATAGAAGAAAAAAAACGGAGTATCTACCAGCAAAGTTGAATTTTGAATATTCAACACAGCAAATCCTTTCCCATCTCAAACCCCATCGCAATCTTGCTGGACTAAGCAGTCTCTTACCCTCAAGGAACTGTACAGACAGAAGCGATAAGAGGATAGCTCGTAAAACAAGAAGCATCTCCCAAAATCTTTGTCAAAGACACGTTGTTTGTCTTCTCAATGTTTATTTCCATGCATACAGTCTTTTTCATAAAATTTTCATGGTCTGTTTTCTGTAGGAGCTAAAAATAGTCAAACAGCATCTTCACAGCAAATTTCTCAGGAAAGCAGCAGGTGTATTGAGCAATGGTAGTGCACAGCTCCATTTCATAGATTCACTATTCCAAACCAAGGATAGGCAGATACCCATTCTCTCCTCCTGCAGCAAGTTTGGCAATGTAACTCACAACATAAATTAATTGGCACAATCTCTAAAACAGTCAAAATACCAACCGAAAGCCAACTCAATTCAGATTATTAAATCTGAACAGCTCCTGGCTTCTGTATTTGTTGACCTGCACTTATGATGTTTATGATGATAGCAGCTCATGGACCAGCTGCAGACGAGCAAAAGGGTTAATTTTTGATGACAATGTTCCTCACTTTTTCATGGACTAGTTTTCATCAGGTGCACAAGCCAAATCAAATTGATCTTTAGCTATAAGCAAAAAAAAAAGGAAGTAGGAGGTATGGACTGCCCCTCTTGGCAACTGCCAAGTTTTTGGATTATTTGCCATCCAGCATGACACCCTTGATTATTTAAGCATGATAAACTCCCCATCAAAAGATGAACGAGTCAGCTACAGGAACACCAATTCCAGTGGCAATAACAAGGGAACAGGAGGCAGTCCACAGACAGGGAAGCATGACTGCACCTTTGGATTTAAAGTGGTTACAGATAGTGTGAGCCATCTATGAAACAACTCGGTGCACGGCACATAAGAGTCAAAACCAAATGAAAAACTCTCACACCAAATCCTGAAGACCAAAGAAACCCTACATACAGAACAGACAGTGTGTGCAAGTGTCAAGGACATGAAGGCCAAAAGATCCTAATTTGAACAAAGACAAGAACAACACAGTATTTAGGCTTCGAGACAAAACAACAAATGCCCGTCCATCTTTTAAGAATTCCTAATAATCCTCCATTTCTTATATGGTAACAAAGAACAGTGAAGACGACGGAGCAAGAACTCACCAAATAACACACAGTCAGGGGCACGTTTGTAAACCCCACACAGTGAAACTGCTCCACCCAAAACCTTCCAGAGAAACTCCAGATGGAAAGCAGCAGAGGCTGTTTCCCAGCCTAATGCCTTACACCACGGAGGTTTTCTGCCAGTCTTGCTTTTTAATTAAATATGGCATTTTGGGATCCAGTGATAAAACTGTATTACTGCATGGTCTTCAAAGAGTCAAGCGAGGAAAGGTATTTCCATTATTACTTTTTTGTGCTTTATTCCTTACAAGTTTTCATACATTATTGAAATTAAGAGGTTACATTTATTACACTACTCCATCAACATTAATACCCTTTTAAATTTGCTAACCTGTGCATTTCTTTAATCTTGTGCAAACTAAGAGCATACCAAACAAGTTCTATTTCTTAGCCATAGAAAAACAAATATTTCTTCATTTGCATTCATTCTGTACAGAAGAAACTCAAAACTGTATGTCAACAAAACATTAAAGACTCTTACAATCCTCATACATGATAAATGAAATTAAATTACAAGTCAAGACAAAATTTTCTTGCCAAGAGCCTCCATTGCAGTGTCCTAACATTGCACCTTTCTAATGTTTTTGGACATAAATTAAACAGAGCAGAAACAATAATGTGGTCACTGTAATTTCACAGAGAATACACCATATTCCGGTATCCAATGCTCAAAATAGTGACTACCAAGGACACTTACAAACCTGAGAGCTTTGCACCTGTGCATAGTAAGTTTTCATACAGTCCTGAATACTAAAACATGGATTCCAAGCAAAATTTAACTATGGCAGTTAAGTGCCATCCACCTCATTTTGGCAGGATGAGAGCCAAAGAACAGCATGGGAGCTACAGATTCACATTTCCCTAAATAAACAGCAGTCTCATCGTGTCTTACACGTCTGAAAGCCAATCTGACATTTCAATCAAATTTTAGTTTAATTTTCCTTCCTGTTGAGCCTCAAAATTCAGACACAAAAGAAATGACTAAAAGCTTAATCCTTCTATTTATTTTGCACCAAGTGAGGACTTGTCAGGAAGAAGTGGGCGAGCTGGAAGTATCAACTAGGAGATACTATGACTACCTGCTCCAGTGCTGCACCACTCAATGCCACCTATGATTTACAGATTTGCAACGCTGACTGCCGATCCCTGATCCAGAAGACAAACGATCTGAATAACATGCAGAGTACAAACACCAACGTTGTCTTTCCCACACCTGAAGGTGTCATGAAAGGAGTCTTTTTTTTCAGCTCCTCAGACAAGAAAACTAAAAATAAGTCTTTTGCAACACAACAATCTAAGCCTTTGAATAGGTTTTGAGTGCCTGGGATTTTGATGGCAATTCCTTCCCAGAGTCATGGCCTGTGTGATGTGTGCTTGACACATCTTGTTTAATCTCTCTAGACAGCATCCAATGTCAACTTCAGTTTTATAAGCAAACCCAAATGAAAACAGAGACAAATTAGTAGTTTTGGAAACAGTAAACACAGGTGAAGGGAGGGGAGATGGTTAAAGAAGCATTGAGAGTTTCAAGCTCCAAACATTTCTCTACAGAACTTAGTGATGGTTAACTTTTGGAATGACAAAGGTGACATTTTCCTAACATTTCTAGAGGCTTACTGGAAGCCAACACCATTTTCATGTCACTGGAATGACAACTTCTTTCATGGGAAATATTTATTGCATCATGATCTCCATGACAATAAGAAATCACATTTCTGTCTTCAAATCTGCTCAGATTCAATCTGTATTTCAGAAGCTTCTCTAGAGGCATTAGGAGCACTCCCAGTGCCTAAAATGCATTTTAAAAGACATCATTTAGACAAATCTCCAAACTGGTCACATCTTCCCCTCCCTTACTGAGGACACAGGCCACCACATACTAATTCAGCTGCCTGGAATCAGTCTGTGGCTCTGGAGAGGTCCTGACCTGTACTCAGAAAAGCACTGAGGGTCTTTCCAGAGCTGCTAACCAGAACAAAAAAAGCAACAAAACTTATCTGCAATGCTTTGCAGGGACAGCTGCAGGTTAGGAAAGAACACAAAGGTCGTGAAAACTTACTGCAGAACAATTCACCTTGGAACTCCAGGCCTCTGCTTACAGCCCTTGCTCAAAACAAGGCTCAGATCAGTCCAACACTGAGCAGGAACAGAGATCCCTCCATCTCTCTGAGCACACATTCCAGAGTTTTGACCAGCAGGTGCTCCAAGAGAGCCAGGGCCTTTGATCATGTTTTTTCTTCTTATCTCAAGGCAACAAGTTAGGGTTGGGTTTTTTTTTCATTTTTAAACAAGCTGCTATTTTAATGACCAGTCAAGAGTGATGCATGAAAATGTTCTACAAACTCGGAAATTTTACCCTGCTAGCCATTTCTTCACCTCAAGCTTCCCGAATCTATCACTTCCTGACTCTGCCAGAGACAGGACTTGTTTCTACAATGTGGCCCCCATGCAGCATGATATTTAGAAATACAGGAAAGCTCAAAATAGGCTTGGATCAGAGCAAGTGATGTTTGAGTACAGCCTTTAACTCCTCTGAGACCCCTGCATCTCTTCCACCATGGGACACAGGCATTATAAGAGGTTCAACCACAGTACACAAAAAGGACTAAAAAGGTGAGCTGGAACCTTTTATTTATGCTGTGTATAAATGTCAGATAGGGTTTATCCCAAAAAGAGAAAAAAAATTAAATATATTCAGCATGAACTGTCTTCTCAGGACATAACAGAACAAGCACTATTTCACACTGTGCCACATTTCTCAGACTTTCCAGTACCTGAAGAATAAACATGACACACTGAAGCTGCCTGCTGTATTGCAGTCAATTTGGTTATGCAATTAATATTTGTGTTTGCACATGCTGGCTCTGCAACTACATTTTTATTTCAAATATGCTGACTATGAGACAAGGAGCAAGAACCTCATGTACTTGCCTTCTGAACATACCACATAGGAGAAGCAAGGCTGTACTGTGTATACTTATGACTGATAATTATATTTTTAATTGAGGAAAACCAGATGGACACTGGCAGAACCCCAAGTTTTACAAGACAGGCAGCTATCAGGAGCCTCTGTTTCCTCAGTTCTCATCAGGAGCTGCTCCAGTCAGTAAACATCATTTTATCTGAAGATGTGCACCATGTACTCTAATTTATGTTGTTACTGTATCAAGAGTTAATATGGACTGCTGATGCAACTCTGTGTTCCATTTATCCATACAGGTTAACAACACACTGCAGATCACAAACTACTGAAAGAGGTGGATTCCTTTATCTCCAAAAGATGACTTGCACCACCTGCAGGTCTTAGCAGAGGGTTACAACAGTCTAACTTCTGAAAAAAAAAATAAAAACTTTCAAACACCAAGTTTACTATTGGGACAACAGTTAAGTCAAATACCTCCTGTATAAGTAAAACGAGAGGCTTCCTTCAAACCAGCCACTGAACATCAGTCCAGCTCGGGCAGTTCTGCTCAGTTTGAGGAGTTTTGCACTGGTTAGTGTTAAATGGGGTCCTTCAACATGGCACACTTCAAGCTATGAAATAATTAGTAGCTCCCCTTGACGACACAGGACATGTAAAGGAAGAACAGGTATTTCCTTCTCAAGCCACCTTATGTTCTAAACTGTGGTTTGCAATTCTTAAAACAGCCACAATAGACTGTGAAGTCTTCAGAAAACAACTTGGTGACTGCATTATCTTTCAAAAGATATTTGAATCTGTCAGTACACCTCATCAGCCCCACTAACAGTTTCTCTTATCATACTTGTTCCTTGGGATTAAAAAAAGAACAGTCCTACACCCTCTGAAAAGCATGAAGTTTGGGAGGATGAAGCTTACAAGTAAATTACATTGCTTTTATCTCAGAGAATTGAATTCATCCGAGTAGCACTTGAAAGCAAGATGCATTCAGACAGAATGCAGAAGAATAAAGTGAAAAGGTGTCACTGTGGTATTTCAGTGCCCAGAAGTAGAGGTTAAAGCAAAGTGCTTTTAACAAACTGCAGCTCCAAGGACTCTGTGGCTGGCCAAGATACAGGAGGTTACCAGTGGACTTCTTTCAAATTCATAACACTTGGATACACTGACCTTTACAAGCTTCACCAAGAGCTTAACTCCATTTAATTACTCCCCTCCTCCTTTAAATACACCTTTTCCTATGTGCAGCCAACATTAGCCACATAGAATTGCAACACAAAACACAGAGGTGACAGTAACTCTACAAAACAGGTCAAGTTACATTTTCTGCCTACAACTCAACCCCAGTTTTATAAAGAAAACACTGTCTCATCCAAACTTGGAAGATTTCTGATGCACAGTAATAAGCAAACATGTCTCACACAAAAGTTAAAATTTCTAATGTTTACTTTGACATAAGAAAATTACAAAATGGGAGTTCTAACTTTCAAAATCTTAAAAACAACACAATCAAAAAATTCAATTTGGCTCAGATCTTAGGATCCAAAACTGACAGACACAGATGATCTCAGGTACTTAGTCAAGAACCAACAATGAAAGCTTTTGTAACACATGCAGGAGTAAGACGCAGCATTCAATAAACCTGGGAACAAATATTTCAGTGTCACATTGACAACATTTCTAAGTGGGCTCTGATCAAGTTACTACACACCATTCTGCAAATGATTACGAAAAGCAGAAAAACTTGTTGAGGAGAAGCAGAACAATTAAGTCTCCAGAAAGCTAGAGAGAAAGCTATCATCCTGGTTTTGGCTGGGATAGAGCTTACTTTTTCTCAGTAGCTGGTACAGTGCTGTGTTTTGGATTTTGCCTCTCCTCCCCATTCCACCAGGGAGGTGAGTGAGCAGCTCTGTGCTTAGCTGCCAGCTGGACTTAAACCACAACAACTTCTCTTTGCATAACTTATTTAAATATCAGCATGTCCAAGCCAAGATTTCTTTTTTTGGTAGCAGGGATCTGTGCCCAACAGCATATACAGACAATGCTTTATGTGAAATATGAGCCTTAGAGAATCTATCAAAGTTAAATTCAATTTTCCAGCCTCTTCTGCTTTGTCAAGATACACTTCAATACACCTTTTGTAATGCATTAACCTGCTGATTGCTAGAGTTGCATGGAATTCTGTTTTAGATCACAAGAATACAGCTATATTTAGGAGGAGTTTTAAAAAAGTGTAACTTGGATTTGCATGGTGAACATACTCAAGACAAACACACAGTACGAATACAGCCTTTACAGTTTTCCTTTCTGAAGGATTGAGAATTATCTGTACATTCTCAACAGAGATTTACCAGATTCTCTAATGCTTCTTATCAACTGATACTGTTATCTACTGGCAGGGCAGCCACTCGGTGACAGAGGGCAGGATCAAAGAGCAAGAAAGAAAAAGCCCCCACAATATCTAGGCATGATTAGAGTGACCTACTGCAACCAAAAGTAGCTTTCTTCTGGGAACAGGAAGACATCACCACTGCTTAATTGTTTGGGTGTTCTGTTGATTTTTTTTTTAAACTGGTAAACTTGAAGTGACATCAAAATATTATTATACAGACTGAGCATTTGCATATGAACGACAGTCAGTAAGTGGCTGCTACACTGCCTTAGCCCGTGGCACAGCATCATTCAGATCACCTAAACATACTGTACCTCCTCTTTAAAATGTGTAGTTGTAAAAAGCATTTAATTCAACAGTAACCTGTCAATTTGCATCTCAATGAAACATATACTCTGCTCTAACTGCAATGCATTACAGGGCAGCACACAAAAGACTCCAACCACTGTTATTTCTCGGTTGTAGCATTCTGTGCTTAAAAAGAAAGAGCCTTATAAAAAATAGCTACTAAGTTGTTTAAGTCTATCAAACATACAGTATTGTTACCTTTCTTCAATTCTGGTCTTGTCCATAAGTGGTTGTTTGATCCACTGATTCACTAGTCTTTGTCCTTGAGGGGTTCTGCATTTATTCAGTAAACCAGCTAGAGACTGTGCAGTATTTGCATTTTCCACAGAACTCTGGAAAGAATGAAAAAAAAAATTATAAAGAAGAAAAGAAAAAAAAAATGAGTTAGTGAAGTTTACTGACACCCAGCACAGCTATTTAGGAAGAGAACAAAGCTATTCTGGAAGGAATGGCACACAGCTATTTAGGAAGAGAACATGGTTTTTTCCTATTAACTTGGCACCCACCAAAAATGGTAAATGAAACAGTGCAGCATTGAAGTACTTAACTCTGGTCCCTGGAGCATGGCAAGCAAGGAATAGGTTTGTCTATTTTGAAACCAATCCTGACTGAACAGCAAAGTTAAAAGTGTACCTAGTCATGGGGCAGTTTGCACTTTGAGTAGTAAAAGTGGAAATACGCCTAGATATTTGCTAGTTTTCCCTTTTTAAGGTCAAAAAATAGGGGTCCTGTCCATCACAAAACAGCAGCAAGAAACAGGACTTGAGTTCAAGGGTTTGAGAACTTTGGGGTTTGCTGGTGGGGGGAACAACACAACAGAATCAGGCAATGGGGAAGAACAGTTACTCGAATTCTCTCAAGCTTCCCCAGATCATCTCTGCAGTGCTATAAACATCTCTAAACTCAGCTCTGTTCAGATTATAGACTACTATCTATAATTTAGGTTTAATATTAGCTGGACTCCAGACAGCCTTTTGGGCATTTTTGTTGCGGTTTGGTTTCCCCACAAACAGCTACAAAGCAAAAATTTCAGTTAATATTGAATAAACAAGCTTGTTTCAACTCTTAACTTCGAAATGAAAATCTCAGCCCTCTCTACACAAGAAAAAATGCAAGTAAAGCAGCAAGCAAGCATTCAACCAGGAGCAGGTCTGGATGCCTGCAAACAACTAGGATGTAGAACCAGAACCACAACAACAGGAAATGAATGCAGTGAGAAGGAATACTGACACATTCAGCCCCTGGAATATCTAATACCTAAAGTGGATGTGCCAATTTTCAGTGTTCTGGACAGTATTACATGTGAAAAACTTCTGAATGTAAGAAAGAGTCACAGAATACATGTATTATACATGAATTACCTACTTCATCACATCCAGTGAAAGGTACAGCACATTCCATATCACCAACTGCATCTGCTGCACCGTAAGAACTTTACCTACACCCCTCACAGTGCAACCCAAACTACAAAATAGTTTGTCTTTGCTTTAGTGCTGTCCAAAAACCTCCCCACACACATCCTACCATGCAGGCAGCTTCCTGCTACACGGTTAAAACCTTTGTTCCAAGGCTCACAACAGCCCCTGAAGACAGACACAGCAGCCTATCTCCTATCTCAAAACATGTAACACCTGCAAGGACTTGTAAAGGAATTTGGCTAAAACAGAACTTCCTAGAACACCCTCCATAAAGCTTGAGAAGAAATGTGATTTTTGCTTCATTCCGCAGAGAGAGGCACAGCAGCAGGAAATTAAAAAAAAAAAATTTAGAAATTTAGAACATCTCTCTTCAGGGCTAACCAGCTCAGATGCTGAATATATGCTCTGTTTTCCTGCAGAAATTCCTCCAAGGTAAACATGGGCCATAATCTGTGATTTCTTCCTATAAATCTGAAATGCAAGCAGATTAGGTCCAAGCAAAGATCATTAAGCAGGGCTTACTAATGTGGAAACAAAGGAGAAAAGCTGATACACCATACCACTTTTGAGTCCACATTTCCCTATAACTACAGAAATGGGCAAAGCAGAAAAACAGACTTGGCAGGAGCTATGAAGGAGTCTGTCAGCCCGTTTGGATTTGTAGAAAACGTGTCTAAAAAAGGTAAAATTGACATCATCCAGTTGGCATGACATGATCTCAAGTACTGTCCTGTTCGCTGCTGCAGCCAACCCTCCCTTCCCATCACCACCAGCATTGCTCCTGTCATGTGTTACATGTTCCACTAACACCATCTAACTCAGGCTTGTATTCTTTTCCCAAGAACAGCACTATTGTGGCCACTTCCTACCTCCTTGATGATCTTCTCTCCCCTTCTACATTTAAAATAAACTAATAAGAAACAAAAATTCAAAAGGTGGTTACAGGATCTAAATGTTTAAAACACACATTGCACGGGAGCAGCTGAGAATAAAGCTAAAATGTAGAAGTCACCATTAATCAGGATCTGGGGAGTTGCAATTGGGCAGTCAGGCTCATCAAGCAGCTAAGTGAGTATATTGTAAACCAGTTACTAACTCAATTGTGTATTTCTTACCTGAAAAAGGTTGAGGGCTTGAACAGCTGCATTGTCTAGAACCATATATTGACTAAGATCAAAAGTAGCCAGTTCAAATTGTCCAAAATTAGACTCATCTGACAGCAACTCCAAAAACTTGATAACGGCCGACAAAGACGAAACAGCAACCTGAAGTTTTTTTTTTTTAAAAAAAAAAAACACATCACATTCTAGTTAGAAACACTCCTGAATCCAAAGAGGATTTGATAAATGCTCCTAGAGAATTACAGCTGGGGAAGACTTTGAGCCATGTCAATTCTGGCAGGGCTAGGAGAGACTCATCCTGTTTGACAGGACTTTGTTTCCATAGGGACGTTCTATGGCACTGCAGTGTCTTTCTAGGCAGGTGCAAGAACAACACACGAGACATCTGCATCATCTGATAAACAAAATGTGAGGCTGCACACCTTGCCAGCTTTCCAAAGCTGTTATCAGGATGTTTCCAGCTCAGGAACA
Organism: Edolisoma coerulescens; assembly: GCA_013397115.1. Classification (NCBI taxonomy): domain Eukaryota; kingdom Metazoa; phylum Chordata; class Aves; order Passeriformes; family Campephagidae; genus Edolisoma; species Edolisoma coerulescens. Next base: position 73,037 of record VWZW01006801.1, on the reverse strand, counting down.
CAAACAAGTTATATGCAGATAAACGAGATATGCTGGATCATCTCAGGACATGGTTTCAGGGTTAGTTTTCAGCCAGAACAAGGATCTGATCTGACTCACTGCATGGCATTGCTGAGTGCCAGCACAAAAGAGAGGCAGGAGCACGACTGACTTGTTCAGCTGCAACACACTTCAAACAACTCTAATCTGTTATGAAATGACACATTAAGGGAGGATAACTCTGAACCTCACACCTGCAGTGAGCATCAACAGTGAAGGGCATTTTAAAACTTGTTTATCTCAACAAATTGCCCCTCGTTTGCAGCTAAGAACAAACATGCAGGCACTAAATCATATACTTAAGCCATAAGACAACACAAAAATATTATCATAAACATTACTCTGTTTTCAAATACCAATTTTCCTGTCATGCAAAATAACCAGAGTATTGTATTTCAGTCCTTAGGCTAGATAGATTACGAACAGGAGGCACCTCATGTGCAGTCTACTTGCTTACCAGAGCTTACTGCTTTAAAGAGATAAGTGAATGGTTTTCTTCATTTCTTCCAGGACCCCTGGTAGAAATCCAGCTCTGACACAGACTCAAGCTGAGCAGAATTGCTAAACACTTCAGCAAGAATGTAGAGGAGATCAGCTCACATCAGGTGCACAGGCCACTCCACTTCTAAGAAAGAGAGGCACACTGAACATTGCTCACCTGCTTTTCCATCTCTGGCAGTGCTGCACTATTTATCTGCTCTTCCTTTTTTGATTTCAACAAGCGATTGAGATCCTGAACAATATCTTTGGTTGTGAAATCTGCCTTCTTCCTGTCTGTAATCAGGATTCCTCCCCTCTGAATGACCTGTTGTTCACAAACACACACAGTTATCAATTACTTTCAATATTCAGGGGACAGATGTCGAGCACACAGAAGCAAACCCAGAAGTGATTATTTATTTACTGCTAGGCACAGGGAGAGGAATGACAGACAAGATTTTAGAATTTTTGTTGAATAAAGTGCAAATAAATCAACAAATACTACATTTTGTATGCATAAATCAAAACCTCTTCGAATTAAGATATTGGCCCTTTGTTTTCCAACAAATCACAGAGCCTGGCTAAAAAACCAGAACTGAGCTTTTCAGAGGTTTTATCTGTCAGTCACGGTGGTTCCCTTACTTGTCTCAGTTTCCCCATCTCTCCTGCAGTGTCTCCTCCTGGCAGCACACACTCCTTGGGGCCCAGCTGAACCAGTAGAGCTTCAAGGTTTGAGAACTGATCATTATCTGGGAACTCACAAACACTCAATTTTCTCAGTGTGGTGTCGACATAGCCCACTCCTACTACTCTCTGTCCATCAGCAGCAGACAACTTAACCCCCACAACCCCAATGGCTGTGGACATGTCATTGTTGGCAAAGAGGACTTCCTCAAACTGGGCAAGATTTCCTGGAGAACCCTGTTTAGAAAAAGAAAAATACTTTTTAAAAAGAGTGTACAAACACTCTTTCTTTCTTTCTTTAAAAGTAACAACTGATAAAACTAAGTACTGAACAGTCCATTAATATGAAATACACAGCTATTTTATTTTTTTAACCATTTGAATTTTACATCTCATCTACCCAGAGCAAAGCACTTCAGGTTTCCTTTATTTCCCAACCTATGGCAAAGACACAGAGCAAGCTCTTTCAGCCTTAGAACAGCAGAAAATACAGAGATATGTATAAAAGATACAACCACTATATAACAAACAGGTGTGATTTTTCCTCATCAGTCCCTTAAAACCCCAAAACTCCTAGCAGGAAAAAGCTATGGTTTTTTTTTTCTTTCAACTCACAATTATAAAGAAAGGTTGAAAATTGTACCTTGTAAGCTAAATACCAGTCATTTTCTTTGACAGATTTGCTCCCTGCTTTGTTCTTGTAAACTTCAACTCTGTAATGACGAACCAGAAGGAGGTCCCTCACAAAAGACTCAAAGTTCATTTTACTAAGCACAACACTTTCAAGCTTCTGGGTTCCTACAAAATACATAAAGAAAATTATGAGATGCCTGAATTTGTTCATAAAGCTTAATTTCTGTAATCAAAATCCCCAAGAAAAGCCTTCAGAAGACTTCTATTGTAATATCAAAGAAGCAAACATGTAGAATCCATGAAACAACACAAACCCACAACATTCAACTGGTTAATACTAATGAAGAAAGCATACTCCATCTCCAAATATAAACAGTGTTCAATTCCAAATTTCACTAAATTTGTATGTTAATATATACAAAGGGGTATGTTCCTGTCACACTTCCCCTCTCACACATTCTTAACTTGGTTCACTAATTAATATTTCACATATTTTGATCTAATGAGAGTCTGCTACAGGTTCTCCTTCTGGACAACACCTTTCCTGGATAAGCAGCTTCTGTTGGCAGAAAAGACTGCCACCCTATTCACACTCACACAACACGTGTGCCAAGACATTTCCCTTTTATCACAATATATCCGGTAAAAACAACGTATCCTCAAAAGAAAATTAACAGATTACATTAAAACCTGACTTATAAAGTTCCTAATTGTCAAACTTCTTGCTTCTGTTCCTGTAAGTGTGCAAGCAGATGATGCAACTGAACAAATTTAATCCCAGAGGAGCAACACCACTTCTGCCTTTCCACCTCCAGCAGCAACGGACTCACGGAATAAGGTAATTCCACTAGTGAACAACTTGGGATTTCAGGTGAGAATATTAAGTTTTCTGCTAGGTTGGGAAGTGAAACTAACTCAGACTGGTGTCAGATTGATGAGAGCTAGATCACACACCAAGCAAGCACAAGCAGTAGGAAGTATCACATCCCTCTTTGAGCAGCATGCCTTCATCACATTTCAGGCTCTTCCTCCCTTTATGTGAAAGATGTTAAACAGCAAACTTCCACACCCATAGGAACTTATGGATTTCTTTTAAATAGGATTTTTTTTTCCTTTTCTTTCCTCAAACATCTAGTAAGATTTTTTTAAAACAGGTAAAAAAACCTAATTCTACATAATTATGTTCTTTCCCAGCGCAGAACTGCCCAACAAAACACAACTTTTTTTATTCTTTCAGTTGAGACAAGATAATACAATAGCAGGGGCTGGGGAGCAGCTGAAGTTTACATGTACTTTGAAATCATCCTGAAAGCAACAAGTGCAGTTTTGTGCTTTTAGTTGGATATGGCAGATAAGGCTTTAGAGTTTAAAACTGGGGCTGGTTGTCACATGATTACATCTGCGAAATAACTTCTAACTTGAAGACAAAAATAATACTGGTGCATGTTTCTAGTCTGGAGGACACATCAAGCTTTGGGGAGGGCTGGGGTTTTGGGGTTTTTTTTTTACATATGAGCTCATCACTCACAATAAAAAGTGAAAAGTGTATGAGAATGTCATGCTCTTTTTAATGCTGTTGCTCACACAAAAAAATTTGTTAATTACAAAGAGGTTTATTTTGCAAAGTCTGAGCCAATAACTCAGCAACACGTGTTCCTCGAGATTAAGGCTAATATTAAGGTTTGTCTCTTCCAACAAAGTAATTTATCTTGATGCTCTTACACCTGCCATCTCCAAGCCACACTGTCTTATCCCAGGCGATAAACGAAAAGCAGCACGGGGTGGATGGAAAAGAAAATCTTACGGAACACACAGAAAGATTTGAAGGTAAAGAACCGCATTCAGTGATTCCCGGCCTCAATGAACCAGAGCGGACACTGGAACACCGGGACCTTTCAGCACCTCCCTTCCCGCATCCATCCGCCCCGGGAGCGGCGGGAAGGGACCGGCAGCACCGCCCGCTCGCTCGGAGACCGGCCCCAGCTCGAGCCCAAGGCACCCACGAAATGCCACTTTGTGCCCGATCCTTGTGACACCCGCAGGCCTGGCCCTGACAACAGCGCTCCGCTGCACCGGCTGCCAGGGGCTCCCGGGGGCTGCCAGGGGCTCCCGGGGCTTCCAGGGACTGCAAGGGGCTCCAGGGCCTACCGGGGGCATCCG